>JAOYMZ010092087.1:0-26417 GCA_025802335.1 Pinguicula primuliflora
TTCGGATATGTTGGGTTAATCTTAGTCGTCTTTAGTTGTTTAAGTTTTATTTTAGTTTGATTAGAGTAGTGACAACTTCAAATCTTTGTGGTTACTCTGAAAATGCATGTGGATCTAGTATGTGTTAGAACTACTCCTTGTGGGATATGACCCTTACTTCCCGTAAGTTATTACTTGCATGACTGTGTATACTTGCACATTAGTGCGACGTTACATTCGTCTCATTAGTGAACCAATATTTGTCCGCAGTCCAGGCTCGACGCCTGATAAAATGGGGGCATGAAGCATATCTGGCCATCTTTCGGTGTGATGAAGTAAAACATGGACCACAAAAGGTGTGGCCGTAGTGGAGGAATTTAAAGACGTAATTCCTGAAGAATTACAACAACTACCCCCTGATCGGGCGATCAAGTTTGGCATTGACCAAGTATCAGGAGCCACCCTCATTTTTAGAGCACCATACCAGATGGCCGCACCCGAGTTGACGGAATTGAAAACCCAACTTCAGGAGTTGATTGATGGGGGACAAATAAGGCCAAGCGTCTTGCCTTGGGGCACGCTTGTTTTGTTCGTGAAAAAGAAGGACGGGAGTACATAACTGTGCATAGACTATCGAGAGCTCAACAAGGTGACAGTTCGGAATAGATATCCACTACCTTGAATAGATGACCTATTTGACCAGTTGGCTGGAGCGAGTGTGTTTTCTAAGATTGACCTGCGATCGGGCTACTACCAAATGAAAGTCAAGGAATCAGATGTGCCTAAGACTGCATTCAGGACTAGATACGGGCATTATGAGTTTTTGGTGATGCCTTTCGAATTGACCGATGCCCCTACCATTTTTATGGACCGGATGAACGGGGTATTCCATGACTATCCGGATAGATTTGTGGTGGTGTTTATTGATGACATTTTGATATACTCGCCTACACAAGAGCGACACGCCTAACACTTACGACTGGCCCTGCAGAGGTTGAGGGATGAGAAATTATATGCCAAAGTCTCCAAGTGTAACTTTTGGATGGAGGAAGTGTCCTTTCTGGGACACGTCATATCGACCAAGGGCATGGCAGTGGACCCGACAAAGGTAGAAGCCGTAATGAACTGGCCGGAACCGCGAAATGTGGTAGACATTCGAAGCTTTCTAGGTCTTGCTGGGTACTATAGGAAGTTTATAGAGGGGTTCTCCACCTTAGCACGACCGCTGACCAGACTGACAAAAAAGGGAGTTAAGTTTAATTGGGATTCTGCCTGCACCACTGGGTTCTCCGCCTTGAAGCGGCATCTTTCGACTGCTCCAATTTTGACCCTACCTAAACCGGGTGAAGCATACATAGTGTACAGCGATGCATCCAAATACGGCTTGGGGTGCGTGTTGATGCAAAGAGAGAATGTCATAACCTATGTGTCAAGACAATTGAAGAGCTACGAAGTCAACTACCCAACCCACGATTTGGAGCTGGCTGCGGTCGTTTTTGCGTTAAAAATTTGGAGGCATTACCTCTATGTAGAGAAGTGCACACTGTATACAGATCACCAAAGCCTCTTATACATTTTCACGCAGAAGAAGCTGAACATGCGTCAACGCAGGTGGATTGAAATAATCAAGGACTATGACCTGGACATTCAATACTACCCGGGGAAGGCAAATCGTGCGGCTGATGCACTCAGTAGGGTAGGGAATACAACCATGTCTACCATGCTGGCACGGGAATGGGACGGAATTAATGTGGAGATGGTTACTTCGATAGAGGCAAGGATGGCGGCTTTGACTATTGAACCAAATCTAGTGAGCCTAATCTGCGATGCTCAGTCTGTCAATGATACCATCCAGCAAGTCTGGTTGAGAGGTGAGGACGGAGTCACGTGGACCGAGGATGGCCGGATGCAAAAATATGGTTGCTTATGGATACCAGCGAATGATAGACTGAAGACAGAGCTATTGCGAGAAGCTCATACATCAGCTACAACAATTCACCCAGGGGTGAATAAAATGTATCAGGACCTAAGGAATCTGTATTGGTGGCCAAACATGAAATGGCAAGTTGCGGAGTTTGTCTCTAAATGCCTATCCTGTCAACAAGTGAAGGCGGAGTACCAGAGACCGACTGACCACCTTTAGTCTCTAGAGATACCCATGTGGAAGTGGGATCACATAACTATGGACTCTGTGGTAGGGTTACCAATAAATGGGAAATGGCAGGATACCATTTGGGTAATTGTGGACCGTCTTACCAAGAGTGCCCACTTCTTGCCAATAAGTATTTCAGCTAGCCCAAATCAATTGGCCAAGGAATATGTAGAACACATAGTAAAGCTACATGGGGTACCAGTGAGTATAGTATCATATCGGGACCCTAGGTTTACCTCCGGGTTTTGGCGAGGCCTACAGGATGCAATGGGAACGAACCTTAATTATAGTACTACCTATCACCCCTACTCCGACGGGCAGTACGAATGAATGATACAAACCTTGGAGGACATGTTGCGGGCATACGTTCTGAACTTCAAGGGACGGTGGGCTGACTACCTAGCTCTGGCAGAATTTTCTTATAACAATAGCCACCACACTGGAATGGGGATGGCACCGTATGAAGCATTGTATGGTTGACAGTGCCGATCGTCGACCTACTGGGACGAGGTGGGAGAAAGAATGATCACCGGGCCGGAGATGGTACAGTTGGCAAAAGAAAAGTTTAAAATCATAAGATAAAATTCAAAAAGGGCGCAAGACCGCTAGAAAAGTTGGGTAGATATGAAACGACAGCCGGTTATTTTTTCAGGTGGGTGACAAGGTATATCTTAAGGTTTCCCCCACGAAGGGAGTTAACCATTTCGGCAAAGGAGGTAAACTGGGGACAAGGTATATTAGACCATACGAAGTAGTAGAAAAGGTAGGGAAGGTATCCTATGAATTGGCACAAGCCCCAAGTCTTTCCAGGGTGCACAGTGTATTCCATGTGTCATAGTTGTGCCGATATGTCGGAGATCCAAGCCATATTCTCGAGACTGAACAGCTTCCCATCACAGAAGAGCTTGGTAGGGTGGAGAGCCAATAAAGATACTCGATAGCAAAATGGTTGAATTGAGATCACGTCAAATCCCCTACGTGAAGATACAATGGTCTAACTACAGGGAGGAGGACGCCACATGGGAGGCAGAGTCGCATATGCAAAAGGAATATCCCTAGCTATTCGCATGAGCTAGAAGTTTCGAGGCTGAAACTAAATTCTAGGAGGGAGGAATGTGACGGTACGTAAATTTCAAGTGTTTTAATTGATTTACTTATTTCCGAACGTAATTACGTAGAAGAAATTTCTATATTATTTATACGTTAAACTTAAGGGTATTGACCCCTAATCCTACCACAAGTCATTATATTTAGACAAGGTTCTTAGACGCGATGTGTCGTGTTGTCCGCTGTCTATATCCTTGTGTGCGAGTAGAAGGAGGAAAATTCTTGGAGAAATTTGGAAACTCGAAATTGGGAGGCGGAATCAGCGGGAATCAACGATTGAATGAGGAATTATTGAGGGAAATAATTACCTAGCAATTTGGCTGGCCGCGGAGCCTGAATCGCTCCATAAATCACGCCAAAGTAACGCGATTCAATCAAGGACGAAATTGGAAACGGTTGAAGGGAAAGAATTCTGTATATATATGCTACGATGGCCGCAAGGAAGAGGGGAAGAAGCACTACGAGCACCATTAGAGTCTCTGTACGCGATCGGACAGAAGAGTGGGAAGAAGAGTCCTCAGAAAAAGAAGATCTTCACGAAATTGTAAGAAAACTTAGGAATTATGTAGAATTGTATTGGGTTTTTAATTGAAAATCTTGTGCCTCGCGCTGGGTCAAAATTGCAAATTTTGAGAAAAGGAGCTTTTGTCCAGTCTTGTGAAATCGTTTTCTTCAAAGAAAAATTAGTTGCTTAAAGTTGTGATATGCCGATTTCCAATTTTTGTGAAAGGTAGAGGGGTTGCATTTGCATCTTGGTACGAGAAAGTATCTTTCGAAAATATTATATCTATTATTCTTAAAGCTTTCTTGTGTTTCAAAAAGGTTACTTGAAAGAACAATCTTTGCGTTTAATCTTAAGCCATGGAAGTATATAGCTATGTGCAGGTATTCTGAATCTATGTAGTAAGGTTATCTGTGTGAGATTCTATTTTCGAGCCTAAGAGCTTCAGAGGGTTGTGGTGAGTGAGCCACGAGCTTTGAGTGATGGCTTCCGGGCCATGTATTAGGCTTCCGCAGCCATGTTTGGTAATTAGGCCCCTGTCCAAGAGAAAGAGCTTTTGGACCTGTGAATTACCCTGAGAGCAGGGATGATCTCATGTGCTGAGATTGAGTGGTGTCATTGTGGCTGAGTATGCTTTATTCGTTGTGGATCTTGCCATGGATGTGCATGGTCGTGGTTGTGAAGAAGTAAACCGATATGTGTCCGAGTTATGTTGAACAATAACCGTTTGATGTGGGTCTAGCTTGCGTTAAGATAACTTTCTTTATCTTAAGTTTAAATTTTGAAACCTTCTGCATACTCCCTTGTTTTCTTGCTGAGCGTAATAGCCCACGGATATTCCACATCCCCCCTTACTTTCAGATTCTGAGCAGCAGAGGATGGACTAGCAAGATTGCGGATTTCAAATGCTGCATTTTCGTTTTCTGATTTCTGTGCCTTTTAAGACATTATGTATTGAACCTTGTAATAAAGGGGCGTGTGATTCTCATTTCAGACAGCCCTGAACTCCTGTTGCACTTTTCTTTTGACTTGTTTGGGAACTGTGTTCTCCTCTTTTGATTCCTTGGACTCTTCTTGGAGTTATTAAGTAAAGACATTTAGCTTCAAATGCTGCATATGAGTTCATGCCTTTATAGGAGCTATTCGTGCATAACTATTTGTGGCTTATAATGCTTGCTGATGACTAATTGGTGGATAGAGAATGATTTCTTCTGTGATACTATGGTTGTGTGCATGAATAGAGTAGTGATCTAAGGCTAAGTTTCCTTACAATTTTCATGAGGGATGGGAGAGATGCAATTTCTACCTTGACTTGGGTGTGGAGATTTTAGAGAACCTGCCCTTAACCCTCAAGCAAAGAAGAAGCCAGCTTGGATTCAAACAAAAAGAAGTTGCTAATAGTATAAAGAAGAACAAAGAAACAAAGATGGAAATCTCTCAAAACAAGAACAAAGAAGAAGGTGCAAAAGATAGCACCTCATTGATCTATTTAAATGGAGAGCAAGCATCCACAAGACAAAGAAAACAAGAAGAGCCTAGAGCAAGTCTAAAAGTTCATAACTAGATCAACAAATTCAAAATGAAGCTGAGCACACCTTACTGTTGAAGACAAGTTGAGCACAAGTACATGAAGACAGCAGTTTGTGGCAAGAATGAAGACAAAGGGTTTAGGACAGTTGATTGCTACTATTTCTAACTCAAGTTAGGCCCTAGAAGTCTGCCCACACACATGTAAGCCATATATGAGAGGCCATTTGATTCTTTCCAACTCCATCAACGAGAGGAGCCCTCATCTAAACACTAACTCCCAAATGAGTGTGATGGAGTTGAGGCTTGGATTGAGGTCATTGTAAAGTTCATGCACTAGGGTAGAGGTTTGAAGGTGAAGAGCTCAACTCATCTCTAGACTAGTATAAGGTAGGCAAGAAAGGACACATTAGTAGCTGATAGGTGACATGAATCAAGTAGAGGTGTGATGACAGTCACCACCCCTAAACTGTCCCTAGAGTTTCTGTGTGAACTCAAGCTTATGCATTATTACTTGCTTCTTAGTTCATCTTGTAAACCATACACACTTACACCTTCCAGCAAATTCCATGCTCAGTAGCTACTGTTTTATTGGTGCAAGGACACACATCCTACATTTCTTTCATCTCTAGTTATACCTTGCTTCTATGCTTGAAGACAAGAATGATTCTAAGTGTGTCATAGTTGATAAACCTTGATTTGATCATGTTTTAGGCATATTTATGCATTCATTTCTCTACAAATCTAGGCTTATATCACAGATTTTTTCTTGATTTATGCTTAAATTCATATTCATATGTTCTAAACAGGATTTGGTGCAGTTTGAGGCACAATCTGTGCAAACTGGGGCCCAAGAAGACATTCTGTGCAAAAATAATTCTAAGGCACAAGAACACCTCACTCGGCTGCATTTCATCACATTTGAAGGTTCGAAACATACCTGGATGTGTGAGAAGGTCTTGTGTGCAACAATGTATACAAAATCAAGCCAACATATGAAGAGGGACCAATTGAACTGATGTGATCCACGAGGGTGTGCAAGTATACACAGTCAAGTTATAATACAATGCATGAGCACGGATCTTTTCCACACAGAGTAGGCAACACATGTTTAGCTCACTTAATCCATTACATGAAAGCCGAGCATAAGTTGGTCTGATAGTGATCTAAAATTAATGATCAAAGCTAAACTAACTGATATTAAATCTAGACTGTCACTATCAAGGCTGAAAACAAAGTTTAGAGCAACAAACCAGATAAACAGATAATGAAATAACTCAAGGAAACAGTGTGTTCTCCTTAGATGCAATGCACAGAATGTACGTAACTATGCTTGAATTCTAGTCTTCTTCACCACAGAACCTATATCAAACCTGCTCCCTATCGGGTTACAGGATGGTCTACCTACCCAAGTATGTGCTAGGGTATTGCCTTATGTGCCTCGCTATATATACATTGGTGCACAAGATTGGGCTATAACCCCAAAACTAGAGATCTAGTGGATTGTCTTATTGTGGCATACAAATTAGGGATGTTCTACCCTAAGGACTTGTCATGTGTGTGTTTGGGGTGCTATACATTGAATCTATTATCGGTCTCATCAAGTGCAAGGCCTAAATGTGAGTGAGCTACTCGTGCACAAGCGAATACTCATGTGAATCACCAAACAAACATGAATCAAACTATCATTCAAATCATTGATCAATTAGAAACCATTGTTCACATCATAGGTGGGCTCAACTGAGCCCTGAGTTCAGAAAGTTAGATCATGCATAAGGCATGAGCTAGAAAAACAACAAAATAAAAGAGATACAAAGACATAAAACAGAAATAAGCAGAAGACTCCAAGCTGGTGCAGATCTGCTCCTCCAAGAGACTTCTGCTATTTTCCTTGCTTTTTTCGGCATTGGCTACTCTGATATCCTTTTTGTTATTGAATGAATCCCTCTCTCAGGTGTAGGAGATTGTATTTGTGTGATGGCAAATTGGTCCTTGCCATGTGTGCTGAGCTGCAACTGCAATACAGGTTAGGGGTTGTAGTGTCTTTTCTGCTGTAGATGGACCCGTGTGTATTGTTGAGTCTAGAGCATTCTCCTTTGGGCCTCAAATGCGAATAACTCCTAAAGAGGAATGACCTAGGAATATTTTGGCAAAAGGAAATATTCATCCCTCCAGCCATTAGGAAGATATGCAGCGTGCATTGGACAGAAGTGTCACTGCACTTATATTAGCACCAGAATGGGCATATTCCATCGGTTTGGCAGCGGATTCATCATTCCTTTCCTTCACATAAGTTATAGAGGACCTCTTAAATTAGCTTCTGGTGAAACTTAAGCTCAATCCCTCCAGTCACTTGAGACATATGGTGGTTGAAAGGTTACAGAGGCTTTTCCCGATCTTTACCCAATTTGGCACTACTCCTATTCCACAAGCTTTTGGCCTTTGCCAAATTTGTAGAAATGGTCCCATTCTTACATTGTTGACTCGATTTGGGATGTTTACATACATCCAAGGACTTATCACACGTTGATAAGTGTAATGAACCCTCAGATTGTACATGAACACATGAATGAAGTCCAGTTTCTTCCCTTAGCTTCCGCTGATTCATTTTGCACAGAATGCATATCCTGCTGCACAGCTTCCAGAATGGACTTTCACCATCACCAGATTATGTCTCATTCAGCTCCAGCATAAGTAGAACTGCTATGAACTGCATCAAATTATCTAGAATGGCTAAGATGCGTATGGTTGGAGGCATAATTTCTACCTTAGAGCTCTGTTGAGCCGAATGTACTGCATGTTGCTCTATTTTGCTGCATAAATATGCAGAATTGTTCTGTTTTGCTCACAAACCTGCATAAATCACAAGATCATGTAATCAAGCATAATCTAGGAAAAAATAGTGATATAAGCCTAGATTTGCAGAGAAATAACTGCATAAATGCTACTCAATTAGCACTAAATCAAGGCTTATCAACCACCCCACACTTAGAATCATGCTTGTCCTCAAGCATAAAAATAAATCACAACCAGAGACGAAAGATTTGAAGGGTAAATGCCCTTGCACCAGTAAAACAATATATCATGATCAAGAGATAAGGTGCAAGCTGTAGATGTGTCTGGTGTATTTAAGAAGCAAGAAACAAGCAGTGAATCATAAGAATGGGCTCACAAGAAGCAACTCAAAGGGGTAGATTAGGGGTGATAGATGTCATTATACCTCTACCAGTTTCATGATTCCTATCATCTACTAAATGTGTACCTTCTTGCTGCTGTTCTACTTGTTTAGGGATGAGTTGAGCTCTTCATCATCATACTACTACCCTAGTGCATGAACACTGCAATGACCTCAATCCAAGCCTCAACTCTATCACACTCTTTCTTTTAGAGGGAAAGTGTTTGGATGAGGGCTCCTCTCATTGATGGAGTTGGAAAGAATTAAATGGCCTCTCATATATGGCTTACATGTATGTGGGCAAAATTCTAGACCCCAACTTGAGTGAGAGGTAAAAGAGGTCAACCACCCTCAACCCTTTGTCTTCATTCTTGCCTCAAACTGTTGCTTTCTCAAAACTTGAGTTGAACTTATTTCTTCAACAATTAGATGCTCAGCCCTTCATGTAATGTTGTTGAACTAGTTATAATCTTCTGGATTTGTTCCAGGATTGTCTTTGTTTGCTTTATTTTGTGGATTCTTGCCCTTCATTTTAAATGCTCCAAGGAGTGTTTTCTTTTGCTTCCTCCTTGTTCTGTTTTTAGGAGTTTGCATCACTGCTTCTTGATCTTCATTTTCACTCTTTTCCAGCCTCTTTTTGTTTGATATCATGCTGGCTCCTTCTTTACTTCAGGTTAAGGGCAGGTTCCCTAAAATCTCCACTCAAACCAAGGTAGAAAACTGCATCTCTCCCTTCCCTCATGAAAATTTTTTGGAAACTTAGTCTCGGGTCACTACCTTATTCATGCTATCAACCAAACTTCCACAGAAGAACTCATGCTCAATCCACCAGATAGTCATAAGAAAACATTACAAGCCACAAATAGTAAGCATGAATAGGTCCATTAACCAGCAAAAGTGTAAATGAGCAGAAGAGAAGCATGAAGCATTCAAAAAAATTTGCTCAAAAAGTGATAGAATGGCTGCAAGTCTAGCTGATAATCCTTGAAATGAAAGCATAAAAGCTTGCTCACTGGCTCTGCTAACCACACCCCACACTTAAAATCTCACTTGCCCTCAAGTGAATGAAATTTATAGAGAGTTTAAAAACAAGGGCAAGGAGCAATACAACCTAAGGGTCCATCGATGCAACTTTTGCTTCTGTCAGTTGAATGATTCTCCTTTCTGCTTCCTCAACTTGTACTCACGGGTGTGCTCACCCCACAGTTGCATTCAACTTAGTCCTGGTTCACATGGTTTTAAACAAAAAGGATTAAATACTTAAAAACATAAACTAAAAATCAGGAAATAAAAGCAAATACTGCCTTGGGGTGTCTCTCAAGAGCTCTAGGTTTATAGTCACTAGATAGACTTTTCTTGCTCAATCCTTCAATAGGATGCTGTCCTTCTCCCAGTCACGGTCCTGAGGGAGGGTGTAGAGCTGTAAACGATGTCCATTGTCCTTGAAAATGCCAGTGGCTAGGTCTTTAATGTCTGCAATGCCGTGAAGATACACTTTGATTACTTCAAACAGCCCTGACCATCTGCTCTAGAGCTTACCGGGAAACAATCTCAATCTTGATTTGCAGAGAAGGACTTGCTATCCTGGCTGAAAGGATCTTCTATTGATGTGCTTATCATGCCAAATCTTGATTTTTCTTTGTAAATCTTGGCATTCTCATAAGCATCTCTTCTGATTTCATCCAATTCAGACATATTTCTCCAACAGTTGCTAAATCCATGTTCAGCTTCTTGATGGCCCAGAAAGCTTTGTGCTCAAGCTCCACTGGGAGGTGACAAGCCTTTACATAAACCAATCTGGATGGAGAAGTTCCAATGGGTGTCTTGAAGGAAGTTCTGTATGCCCATTGTGCATAAAACAATCTTGCAACCTAGTCTTTCCTTGAAGTTGTTACTATTTTCTCCAGAATGAGTTTAATCTCCTTGTTGGATACCTCTGCCTGTCCATTGGCATGTGGATGATATGGTAAGGTGACTCTGTTCTTGACTCCATACTTGGTTAGCAGGTTCTCAAATAGCTTGTTGAAGAAGTGTGAACTCCATCACTAATAATGAACCGAGGGGTTCAATACCTTGCAAAGATGTTGTGTTTCAGAAACATGACCACCACAACAACATCATTGGTAGGGGAGGTTATTGCTTCAACCCATTTGGATACATAATCCACAACTACCAGTATATAGAGCTGACTCCGGCTTGGGGGAAATGGTCCCATGAAATCAATACCCCAAACATCAAAGAGTTCCACCTCCAGAATTCCCAACTGAGGCATCTCATTTCTGGCTGACAGATTTCCCACTTTCTGGCACCTATCACAAGCTTAAGCAAATTTATGTGCATATTTGAACATTGAGTGCCAATAGAAACCACTTCGTAAAATCTTGGCTGCTGTTCTCTTCCCTCCAAAATGCCCTCCGCACTCAAATGAATGATAGTGACTCGGAATGGAGTTCACTTCAGTCTCTGGGATGCATCTCCTGATGACTTGATCAGTACAGATTCTATATAGAAAAGGATCCTCCCAGATGAAGTACTTGAGGTCAGAGAAGAACCTCTTCCTTTTTTCGTAGTTACCTGTAGGGATAATGCTGCAAGAAAGAAAATTAACAATGTCAGCATACTATGGAGGCTCAGTAACACTTACAGTGAACAGCTGCTCGTCAGGGAATGAATTTGGGATGTGTGAAGGAGATGGTTCAGCCAAGTTACTGCCCTCCAATCTAAAGAGGTGATCAGCCACTATGTTCTCAATGCCTCTCTAATCTTTAATCTCTTATATCCATGTCAAATTCTTGAAGCAGCATCACCCATTTGATGAGTCTGGGTTTTGCATCCTTTTTGCACGAGATATCTAACTGCATCATAATTAGTGAAAACCACAACCTTACTACCTAGAATGTAAGCTCTGAACTTGTCGAAAGAATATATCACTGCCAGCATCTCCTTTTCTGTAGTAGTGTAATTTAATTCAGCAGCACTGAGCATCCTGCTTGCATAGTAGATAGATTTGAATTGCTTCTCTTTTCTTTGTCCAAAGACTGCTCCTACAATCACATCAGAAGCATCACACATTATCTCAAAGGACAGGCTCCAACCAGGTGCTGCCATGATAGGGGCAGTGACCAATCTCTGCTTAAGCTCTTTAAAAGCTTTAAGACACTTGGCTGTGACGACAAATTTAGCCTCTTTCTTAAGCAAATGGCACAGAGGTTTAGCAATGAGAGAAAAGCCTTTGATGAACCTCCTATAAAATCTTGCATGACCCAAAAACTTCTCACTGCCCTGACTGAAGAAGGAGGAGGTAGACTTCTTATGACTTCTACTTTGGCCTTGTCTACCTCCGAACCTTTTCGAGACACTTTGTGGCCAAACACAATACCTTCCCTCACCATGATGTGGCATTTTTCCCAATTGAGAACCAACTAAAATTCTTCACACCTCTGCAAGACTCTCTTTAAATTTCTCAAGCTCTGCTCAAAGTTATCACCAAATACACTGAAGTCATCCATGAATACCTCAATGATATCTTCAATCATATCAGAGAAGATGGCAATCATACATCTTTGGAAGGTTGCAGGTGCATTACAGAGGCCAAAAGGCATTGTTCTGCAGGCAAATGTGTCATATGGACAGGTGAAGGTGGTCTTCTCCTGATCCTCAGGAGCTACTGTGATTTGGTTGTACCCACAGTACCCATCCAAGTAACTATAGGAGGCATGTCCTGCCAATCTATCCAGTATTTGATCCATCAAAGGCAAAGGGTAATGATCTTTTCGTATGGCCTTATTCAACTCCGTATAGTCCATACAAGCTCTCCAACCAGTCACTGGTCTGATGGCTATCAGTCCATCAGTTTTTGTTCTCTACAATGTGACTCCTCCCTTCTTGGGAACACACTGAATGGGGCTGATTCATGTTCTGTTAGAAATAGGATAGATGACACTAGCATCTAGCCATTTTAAGATCTCCTTTCTGACCACTTCTTTCATTAGGGGGTTCAATCTCCTTTGAGCAGCAACTACTGGTTTGAAGGAGTCCTCAATGAGAATCTTATGCATACAAACAGATAGGGAGATACCCTTAATGTCAGCAAGGGTCCATCCTATGACCTGCTTGTGTTTCTTCAAAACTTTGATCAATGCAGCTTCTTCATCATTGCTCAATTCATAGCATATCATTACTGGCAGTGTGCATGTTTCTCCCAAGAACACATACCTCATGTGAGAGCATAGAGTTTTCAATTCTAGCTGACGAGCTTCAATCAGGGAGCTTTGCTGAGCAGGAGGATGTTCTGTAAGTAACTCAATGGTTTTGGGTCCTCTCTGCACACTTCTGGTCATCCAAGTCTCACATTGCTCCACTACAACTTCTTGTAACACCTCTGCATTTTTCTTTGTCATGAAGCCTCCAAGGCATCCTTCATGCATCCTAGCTCATTTGAGAACTCATCATGTTGTAACTCAATGCAGTTACATTGTGCAGGCTCATCAAAATAGTGCCTAGACATCTTCGTGGAGGGATACACATTGAAGTATACTTCTTTTCCTTCTATTCTCAGTTTCAATTCTCCTTTCTGCATATCGATCAAAGCTCCTCAAGTCATCAACAAGGGTTTGACTGGGATTTCATGATCTTCTACCATATCCAGGATGTCAAAATCCATAGGGAAGTAGAACTTGTCCACTTTAATAAGCACATCTTCAACTACTCCTTTAGCTTTCTTCAATGACTTGTCTTCTAGTTGAAGAGTGATTCTGGCTGGTGCTGGGTAACCTAATCCAAGCTTCTGCGAGATTGAGTAAGGCATCAAATTAATGCTAGCCCCAAATTACATAAATCTTTATTAAATGTAAATTCTCTTATGGAGCAAGGGACAGTGACACTTCCTAGATCACATCCAGCTTTGGAGGAAGTTGTCTACTTATGATCTTCATCAGTGACTCTCCTCTTGTGGGTGAGAATATCCTTCATGAACTTGGCATACATATGCATCCCTTCAAGTGCTTCAGCAAAAGGAATATTGATCTCCAACTTCTTGAACATTTCCAAGAACTTTTTGTACTGTTGCTCAATCATAGGTATGATCAATCTGTGAGGGAAGGGGGCTTTCTTTAACAGTTCAGAGGTGATCTACAACTCTTCCCATTTTTCTCTCCTCTTTGGTGTCGGCTTGCCTCTTTCAGTGCCCTGAACAGGAGGTATAACTTCCTTCTCCTTTTCACCTGGAGGAACAATGATGGAAAGAGGTTGCGGTTCTTCCAATTCTCTACCAGATCTCAATACCACTGCTTGGCAGCTTTCTCTGGAAGAACTCTCAGCCACCCCTTTTCACTTTTCTTGGACTTTGAAGGCAAGTTGTTCCATAGAATTCTCCAGCTTGAGCAGAGAATCCTGCTGAATGAATGGATGCATCTATTCTTGCCATGTAGCTGGCATTTTGCTGTACCAGCGGTGCTAAGAGGTCTTGATTTTTCTTCGCTTCTCCCATGATTTCTGTATTTTACTTCACCTACGTGAGCATACTCTGAACATCTTCTCCCTTACTTGTTAAAGTCCTGACAATCTGCAGATAATCCTGTTCTGGAGACAACCTCATCAGATTCTGGTTTTGGGAAGCATGAGTGTTGCTGTAGTTCAAGCTAGGATTGTCATGTCTTCTGAAGGCATGATTCTGATGTCTTCCCTGCTGTCCAAATTTCTGCTGATAATTCTGGATATAGCTCAAATGCTCAAGATCAGATATAGAGGCCTCAGGACAGCGAATGAGTGAATGAGTTCATCCACAATTTTCACAAGAAGCAAGTTGTGCTAAATAGGCTGGAATAGGTTGTTGTCCTCTTGCACCAGGTAAAAACATGTCCATCTTGGAAGAGAGCACACACAGTTGCTACCAATGCATCATGCTGATGAGTGTGATGCCTCTGACCTTGTGCAGCAGCTGTTTCTTTCTCCATTGGCCATCTATAACAGTTTTGTGCCAAAGTGTCAAGTAATGCCTTGCACTGATTATAGGATTGCTGCATAAAAGTGTCATTGGCTGCTGAATCAACATCTCTTCTTGTATTGTGATCCAAGCCAAAATAAAAGGCTTGGATCTGCCTCCAGTTTTGTAGTCCATAGTTGGGGCAACTTCTCAGCAATTACTTAAATCTCTCCCACACCTCATATATATTCTCTTGCGGCCTTAGCTTGAATGATTGAATTTCAGTCAAAATTCTTGCAGCTCTGCTCATAGTGAAGAAGTGTGTCAAGAAGGCTCTTCTCAGCTCTTCCCAGGTGTGAATGGAGTCAGGAGGAAGGCTGTACAGTCACTCCTTGGCTATTTCTTTCAAAGAAAAGGGGAATAGCCTCAACCGGATGGCTTCTTGATCACCTCCATGGTATTTGATTGTGTCAAAATTTCCAGAAAAGCATCCACAGGAGTACATGGATTGCTGGTTTCTGAACCCCCAAAAGTGGAATAAGATTGCAGCAGCTGAATGGTTGAAGGCCTTAATTCAAAGTTTGCAACAATTGGTGGTCTTCTAATTGAGGGAGCAACTGTTGCTGCTGCAGGCATGGCAAAAAGCTCAATGAGGAGGTCATCATTGTGCACTACAACCTTGTTGACATGATCAGCCATGTCTTGTTCAGATTCAAGTTCCAACTGTGCTCAGATTCAGCTTCAAGTTCAGCAAAATTGCTAGCCACAAATTCTGCCTCCTCAGAATCAAAATGCACTCCTGTTAGCTTCTTGAAGTAGAGTGTTCTCTTCTCAGCCTTTTCTGGGCTCTAAGTACTCTTGCTGCTGATTTATCATGACTTGAATAACACCAGGTTCTAGGTTCATACACTACCTACATAATTCGGAAAATCAGCAAGTTCAGACATAAGCAAAATAGAAAAACAGTAAGTAACAAAAATAGCTTGCTATGCAACTTCAAAGCTAACTAAAACATGTAAGGGGCACTACGCCCCGGCAATGGCACCAAAAACATGATGTGATACATGTGGCTGTGCAAATATACACAGTCAAATTATAATACAATGCATGAGCAATGGTCTTTTCCACAGAGAGTAGGCAACAAACATGTTTAGTTCACTAAATCCATTACATGAAAGCCGAGCATAAGTTGGTCTGATAGTGATCTAAAATTAATCATCAAAGCTAAACTAACTGATATTAAACCTAAGCTGCCACTATCAAGGCTCAAAACAGAGTTTATAGCAATAAACCAGATAAACATATGATGAAATAACTCAAGAAAATAGTGTGTTGCCGTGTTGCCCTACTTAGACGCAATGCACAGAATATGTCACTATGCTTAAATTCTAGTCTTCTTCACCACAGAACTGATGAGCCCAATTCATATCAATTTGTGGGCTCATTTTACTTAATGTTTTTCATTAGTTTATTCACCTAATCACTTATTTTGCACCTAATTTAGTGCTTAATTGTATGAATGCAGGAGTGAAGCTCAAAATCAGCAACCTGATGTAAATCACAGGTTTTATGTGATTCTCTTGCACTTTTGTGCATATTTTGTGCATATCAGACGTTGTACCAGTTCAAGGCCAGGGCTTAGCTCCATCTGGTGTGATCCAGCAACTTTGTGAACTCCTAGGTATCATGGATCAACAATGAACACCTTGGAGCTGAGCAAGTGTTTTTACGCGAGTGTGCAACTTAATTTTGAGCTATGCATCAAGAAATCTGGATTGGATATGCAGAATTGCACATTTTTTGCAGAAATGAAGAAAACCAGCAACAACTTGGCAAATGTGCACCTGAACCGTTTGTTTGTGCACATTTCAGAGGTCCATTGCACTTATCAACGTGTTATAGGCCTTTGGATGTATACAAAGACCCCGAATCAAGCCAAAGAATCAAGGAGGGGACCATTATCCGAAAGAAGCAAAGGTCAAAAGATGGTGAAAAGTTGCCTTGCCATTTTTGGCAAAAATTGGGAAATGACTACAGTGACCTTGCTCGGTGCATATCTCTCACTTGGCTGGGAGCATAAATCTGAAATTGGACCAAGACATAGGGCACACAGTCATCTACAAATGTTATGAAGGAGTGCAACCGGAATCAGCCGCCACAAGAAGATATAATAGAATATGCTGATTCTGTTTGCTGATATGCAGACAGTTACACATTTGTCCACATATTGGTACACAACGTCTAAACGGCTGTGGGGATAAATCTGAGATTTCACCAAAATATTCCAAGGTCATTCCCCTTTAAGCATTATTCAGACGTTATTGGCATTTGAGCCCTCGAGCAGAATGTTCTAGATGCAACAAAAGACTGAAGTGCACCTGCAGCTGAGAAGACATCTTTGTCCCTCAATCATGTATCAGTCATGCACAAACTGGGAGGGCTATCTAGAAACTGCTGAAGTCCATTGTCTATACAGGGGCAGATCTTCATTTGGGGTAGCATATTGGAATTTTATCAATGAGGAAATTACCCCAGAAGACAGAAGGGAGATCAGTTTAGAGGCAGGGAATCCATCTCTGCATCAGCAACCTTCCAGGCTTCTATGGGATGCTTCTTTGCAGTTTTATCTATTATATTAGCTCATGCTATAAGCATGAGCTAAGTTTTATTAGATTCAAGGCTTAATTGAGCCGAAACTACATGTTTTGATTCATATCTTTAGCCTTAAATATCAGTATCTCATTCGGTTTATGTGTGTGCTTTGATTTATAAGTTTATATGGTTTTGACCAAATCTGGTAAACTATTTGTGTGGTTTATGCATAGATGAGGAATCACCTGCATAGACAGGACATCAAGCATATTACCACACCTTCTCCCTTGGGGACGTACCCCTAGCTTTAGGTGCCACAGACCAAACAACCGTTCATGTGTAGATCTTATCTTCCCTTTCATTTGAAGGAGGTGAGGCTGTGAAGCTAAAATGCCCCCTGTGATTGGTACACTAACTGGTATGCCTCGGAAGAGGCCCAGCTATACATGAGTTTGGTGATTGATTGAATGAAAGATCAATGATAGATAAGGTTGAAGTTAAAATTGAAACATGTTAGTTAGGTAAAATACTGCAGTCTTGGATCATCTCTCCAAACACTGTCTTATCTCCTATTTTATTGCATTGCACATTTAGTTGTCTCATAGTTATTAAACCTCATTCTCTTGGCTTTCTAATGAAATTGGTTTCACCTCATTCTGATCAGTAGTTTAAAAGATATGCATCCCTGAACTTTTTGCTACACTGATAAAAACTGCCTGACCGAAGCATGCCTTTTCTGGAGGAGTAGGTTAGGAGGATCCGTGATACAAGAACTGTTTCGTCAATGGACATAGAGAGGCTATTGTTGTCTGAAGATAACCACTTTGTTTTCTTGAATGAAGTGGCCAGGGAGGGGAAAAAATGCTTTAAAAAAAACTGATCGAAGCATGTTTAGACTTTGCTCCTCATGGATCATGACCCTTACTCATTAGCAATGTATTATAATTTATCCGTGTACACTTTGCACGCATCAAGAATCCATATCAAACCTGCTCCCTATCGGGTTACAGGATGGTCACCCCAAGTATGCGCAGGGGTTTTGCCTTATGAGCCTCACTCTACAGACATTGGTGCACAAGCTTGGGCTATATCCCCCAAACTAGAGATCCAGTGGACTGTTCTTACTGTGGCATACAAATTAGGGGTGTTCTACCCCAAAGACTTGTCATATGTATGTTTGGGGTGCCATACAATGAATCTCCTATCGGTCTCAACAAGTGCAAGGTCCAAATGTGAGTGAGCTTCTCGTGCACGAGCAAGTACTCATGTGAATCACCAAACAAACATGAATCAAACTATCATCCGAAGCATAGATCAATTAGAAACCATTGTTCACATCATAGGAGGGCTCAACTGAGAGCTGAGTTCAGAAAGTTAGCTCATACTTAAGGCATGAGCAAGAAAATTATAAAAGAAAAGAGATACAAAGCCATAAAACAGAAATAAGCCAAAGACTCCAAGCTGATGCAAATCTGCTCCTCCAAGAGACTTTTGGTGTTTTCCTTGATTTTTCCGGCTGTGGCTGCTCTGATCTCCTTTTTCTGATCGAATGTATCCCTCTCTCAGATGTAGGAGAGTGTATTTGTGTAATGGCAAATTGATCCTTTCCGTGTGTGCTAAGCTGCAACACAAGTTAGGGGTTGTAGTATCTTTTATGCTTCAGATGGACCCGTGTGTATTGTTGAGTCTAGAACATTCTCTTTGGGCCTCAAATGCGTGTAACTCCTGAAGATAACTTGAAAGGAATGACTTAGAAATATTGTGGCAAAAGGGCAGATTTATCCCTCCAGACGCTAGGAAGATATGCAGCATGCATTGGACAAAAGTGTCACTGCACTTATATTAGCACCAGAATGGGCATATTCCGTTATATATCGGTTTGGCCGCAGATTCAGCGTTCTTTCCCTTCACATAAGTTGTAGAGGACCTCTTAACCTATCTTCTGGTGAAATTTTATCTCAATCCCACCAGCCACCTGAGAGATATGGTTTTTGCAACGTTACAGAGGTCTTTTCCTAATCTTTACCCAATTTGGCACTACTCCTTTTTCACCAGCTTTTGGCATTTGCCAGATTTGTAGAAATGGTCCCTCCTTGCATTGTTGGCTCGATTTGGGATGTTTACATACGTTCAAGGACTTATCACACGTTGATAAGTGTAATGAGACCTCATATTGTACATGAACACACGAATGAAGTTCATTTTCTTGTCTTAGCTTCCATTGATTCATTTTACACAGAATGCATATCCTACTGCATAGCTTCCAGAATGAACTTGCACCCTCGCCAGATTGTCTCATTCGGCTCCAGCATAAGTAGAACTGCTATAAACTGCATCAAATTATCCAAAATGACTGAGATGCATACGGTTGGAGGCATAATTTATGTCTTAGAGCTTTGTTGAACAGAACGTGCTGCAAGTTGCTCCAGTTTGCTGCATAAATATGCAAAATTATTCTGTTTTGCTCACAAACCTGCAAAAATCACAAGATAATGTAATCAAGCATAAATCAAGGAAAAATCAGTGATATAAGCCTAGATTTGTAAAGAAATAACTGCATAAATGCTACTGAATTAGCACCAAATTAAGGCTTATCATGAACAAATCTTGAAATGGACCAAGGAGCTTCCAAAAGCTATTTTGCCAAATCAGGCAAAAACTGGGTAAAGACTCCTAAGCCCTTCAACAATCATATCTGTTCAACCACGATGAGGGCGAGGTTGCCATTTCACAGGGAGCTAGGTCAGGAGCTCCTCTACAATTTTGGTGAGGAATGGAATGCTGAAAATGCCGCCAAGACCGTCTACTAATGAAAAATATCATTCTTGATAAGGATCGTAGTGCGATGACACTTCTACCCCTTGCAAGGAGCATACCTCTCACTTGGCTCATATGATGAATCTACCCTTTCTCCAGAAGATACCTAGGGCATTCCTCTTCAAATCATTTTCACAAGTTACCGGCATTTGAGGCCATAATGAGGTAGTTTGAGGCCCAAAAATACACACGAGTCCACCTACAGCTGTAGTGACAGAACAACCCCTAAATTATGTTGCAGCTCAGCATACACTGGAAGGGTCGATCTACCATTGCACCAAGAACTCATCCTATACCTGACTGAGAGATTCATTCGATCAGACAGAGGCTGGACACGAAGAAATCGCAAAAGGGCACAAGGAGACTCTCAGAGAAGCAGAACTTGCACCAGCTTGGAGCTTCTTGATCCATTCTGTTTCTATGGCTTTGTATATGTGTTATTTTGTAGTTGTCTTAGCTCATGACTTAAGCATGAGCTAATCCTCTGAACTTAGGGCTCAGTTGAGCCCTCCTTTGATGTAATCCACATTTTTATTTGATCTAAGCTTCAGATGAAAGTTGGATTCATGTTTGCTTAGTGATTCGTATGAGTAATCTATTTGTGCACAGATAGATCATTCTCATTTAGGCCTTGCAATTGATGATACCGATAGGAAATTCATTGTATTACACCCTAAGCACACACATGACAAGTCCTTGGGGTAGAGCACCCCTAATTTGTGTGTCACACTAGGGACAGTCCAAGAGAACTCTAGTTTGGGTGTTATAGCCCAAGCCTGTGCACCATTGTGTGTAGAGTGAGGCTCATAAGGCAAAACCCCTGCATATATTTGGGTTAGACCATCCTGTAACCCGATTGAGAGCAGGATTGACATGGTTCCCATGGTGAAAAAGACATGAATCCAAGCTTAGTGATGTAGGTTATGTTAGATGCATCTTAGGAAGGCAAGATATTGTTGCCTTAAGTGTTTTCTCCTCTTGTTGCCTGATTCTGTTTCTTGTTGTCTGGATTGATCCATTGGAGTGACAACTTTGGCTCATTTCGTAGACAGTTTAGTTATAATAAGTAGTTTTAGTAATCAATCAAACCAACCTATGTCCAGTTTTCATGCTTTCAACTAAGTGAACTAAACATGTTTGTTGCCTACTCTCTGTAGGAAAGACCTTTGCTCATGAATTGTATTATTTGCTGATTGTGTATGCTTGCACATACCTTAGGAAATCACCAGAGACAAGGCATCAGCCACCATGTATTCCCTGGCAGCCTTGTAATCTACCCTAAAATCATACCTGAATAGTTTGTTGAGCCAAAGTTTCTAGGACACATTGCCTTCTGCTCGAGTACATAATTGAGACTATAGTGATCTCTGTGCACGATGAACACATTGCCTCAAATATAGGAGCGCCAGTACTGGATGGATTTTGGGAGGCCTATTAGTTCTTTCTCATTGGCCGGTAGGCCTAAGTGACTTTGGCACAGTTTTCTGCTAAAAGTAGACATGAACTAGAAGACAGGTAGTTCTGATGCTTATACTGTAAAATCGGCATAGAATGAATTAAAGGTTACCTTGGGTCGAAGATCCACACAAAATAGGCACACATCGATTATATGGCATACGCATTCCTCGCCCAAAGAATTTGCACTTGCACGGCATTTACTCCTGGATCATCTTCCGATAGTGGACAATATGCGATTAAAAGGTGTGATTGCAATTAGTTTGGATTGCAAGTTGTGCAATATGGCGAATGAATCGGTAAATCGCTTCTTCTTCCTCTGCTCGGAAACAACGATACTGTGGAATAGATTGTACAACTGGAGTGGTTTCTCAAGGATCACACAACAACTCGATCCATGGCCCAATTTTGAAATTCATATGAGCCTGCTTTGCAAGAAATCTGCAGATAAGATCTGGATCTCCATTTTGATTACTGCACTTTGGCAATTGTGGACAGCAGTAAACCGGGTGGTGTTCGAGCAAGTGAAATTTGATCATGAGGCAATTCTTCAGCGAATCAAACAAAGGCTATGGGAAATCTTTCGCAATCTAGGGCTCTTGAAAGATGACTCTTTCCTAGATTGGAGCAAATTTCCGATAGCTTGCCTTAATCTACACCTGCGATAGATTAAAATTGAATGTAAGGGAGGAGGTTGAGTAGCATTTACTCTGTTCGGTTCTTTTTTGGCTTGACGAAGCTTAGCAAATGAATATCCTGATTTATGTCTAAATGATTCAGACAAGAACTACACTCTTACTGAAAAAAGATGTTACGATTATACCTGGAGGACATGGAGGTGGAATTGGTCTTGGCATCACCCTTGCACTGCTGCGGAACAAGAACAATTGAATCTCCTTCAGTCCCGCCTGCATCAAGCACCTCAACGTTCCACCAGTGCGGATACTTGGGAGTGAAGCTCTCCCAGGTACGTTACATCTTAAATTTACATGGATATAATGTCAGAAATATGGATATCAGGAGAAGCAACTGAATAATTGGGGAAAATTTGGAACCGATTTGTACCTCTGAAAATTAGCTCCTTTTGTTGGCGTGCTCTTCAAAATCGGATCCCCACGGCCGACAATCTTCTCATAAGAGGGATAGACTCTGCTTCGATCATCTGTCCTATATGTCAAGCTGAACATGAATCGGTCCTTCATCTCCTCCTTCAGTGCCCGATTTTGAAGCAATTGTGGGAAGCTTGTTTCATGTGGCTACAATTACCTTTATCCTTGCCGGAAAATCTACTAACTCTCATCATGCCTCAACCAGTTCCGTTTTTCTCCCTTCAGTTTCACAAAGTCTGGCCAGCGATCTCGCAATTCACTTGCTGGGCTATCCGAAGATTGAGAAATCAAGCAATCTTCTCACAAGAACAACCGGATATACATGAAGCGTTGGAAGATTTGCAGATGCGTCTTTGGCTCACGGTGCGAGTACATGGCCAATTGGTCCTGGAAATTGGGTTTGATGAATGGATAAGAGATCCTATGTTTTGTGTATCTAGATAAAGTGAGCCAAAAGTTGTGCAAATATGTACATAAATACATAATCAATAAAACCATTTTACTTTTCAAAAAAAAAAGAAATTTAAATAACTTTTGTATATATTTATATAAGGGGACGGCTCTGTACTCAGTTTTTTGCCCTCAGTTTTGCCCTCAACTCTCGATATATATGTAGGATTTCCCGTTGACGGAATTGGGCACATCGTTAGAAATCTAATACATAGAAGATCATATGTTCATGTTTAGTTCCGATTCCAGCGATTTCGTCGCCGAAATTTTCTAAAACCCTATTCAGGACTACTTAACCCTAGGAGAAAATATGACCCCCGTTAAACGGTAATAAAATCGTTGGAACATCACCAAAACTTGAACATATGATCTTCTATGTATAAGGTTTCTAACGATGTGCCCAATTCCATCAACGGACAATCCTACATATAAAATTAAGAACAAAAAATTAAAAAGTAGGAACGGAATTGATGTTGCTTCTAAAAAAAAATTAAACATGCGACATTAAATGATAGTGTAAAAATGGGTAATTGGATTTTGTAAAGAGCCGAGATGCAAATGACTTGTCTTGAAAAAACAATTCTAAAAAAAAGCAATTGATTCATACCCAAAGAAATATGGTCCTTGATTACAATCCGAGCCGAAAATCTCTGATCAAGAACAAATGGGTTGCGACGGCGGCGAGCATATGGATCCAGTGCACCAGCGGATCACTCTACACCTTCAGCATCTACTCTCCGATCTTGAAATCCTCGCAGGGATATGACCAATCGACGCTCGACACGATTTCGGTGTTCAAGGATCTCGGCGCAAATGTCGGAATTTTATCCGGCGTACTCTACTCCGCAGTCGCCACCGCCCCACGTGGCGGCCCGTGGGTGGTGATACTCACCGGTGCTGCTCAGTGCTTCGCCGGTTACTTTTTGATGTGGCTGACGGTCTCTGGGGTGCTTCCACGGCCGCCTACTGCCGTGATGTGCCTGTACATGCTCCTCGCGGCACACGCGATGACTTTCTTCAACACGGCTAATGTAGTCACCGGGGTGCATAATTATCCAAATTACAGAGGCATAATTGTGGGGATTATGAAGGTAAAAATTGGGGGAAATTGATTTTCCTTAAACCCGAAATTCTGGTTGCAGTTCCTATGGAATGTCCTGTTCGATTCTGTAATATGATTGTTAGTGAATTGAATCCAAGTATATGTTTGGTTTAGGTTCATTTTCTGATATGGCATCTGGTTTGACCCTCTGTCAGGGTTTTCTTGGTCTGAGTGGTGCCATCTTGATTCAAATTTACCAGACAATTTTCAAGAACAAGCCCACTTCATATCTGTTGCTACTGTCCTTGCTGCCCACAATCAACTCTCTTCTTCTCATGGGGTTTGTAAGAAGTTTTAATTCAGACGAAGAAGATGAAAAGAAGCACTTAAATCGTTTCTCATTCTTATCACTTATTCTGGCTGCCTATCTTACAGCCGTAATCATCATCCAGCACATTCTCAAGTTAAAACTGTCCATACGTGTCTGTACGTTTGTTTTTCTCCTGTTGTTCCTTTTATTTCCTGTTATTATTGCTGTAGAGGCGCAGAGGGAGAAAGCATATAAAATGATAAAGTCTCTTCTAGAGCAGAACTGGATTTCTGACAGGACCTTGTTGATTTCAACCGGTGCAGAAGAAGTTCTGGAGACGAATGATGATAGAGAAGATCTCAGCCTTCTTCAGTCAATGAAAACACTCAATTTCTGGCTCCTGTTCTATACAACTGGCTGTGCTATGGGCTCTGGGCTAGCTACAGTTAACAATATAAGCCAAATAGGTGAATCACTTGGTTACACCGCATTGGAGACGAATACTTTAGTCTCCCTTTGGAGCATCTGGAATTTTCTCGGACGTTTTGGAGCAGGTTATGTTTCTGACTCATTCTTGCATGTCAAAGGCTGTCCCAGGCCTTTGTTCATCGTGATCGCTCTTGCGACCATGACCATCGGACATGCTATGATCGCTTTCGGCTTCCCCGGTGCTCTATATGTTGGTCCGATTCTGGTTGGCATCTGTTATGGCTCGCAATGGTCGTTGATGCCCACCATTGCTTCCGAGATATTCGGAAAAACTAACATGGGAACGATATTTAACACGATCACAGTCGCGGGTCCGGTGGGATCGTATCTTCTGTCTGTGAGAGTGGTGGGTTATTTCTATGACAAGGATGCAGCATCTGAGCATGGAAGTACATGCATCGGAACTCAGTGTTTCATGCTTTCATTTGTCATTATGGCATCTGTTACTTTGTCTGGTTCTCTGGTTGCTCTTGTTTTGCTGCTTCGTACAAGAAGGTTTTACAAGAACATTGTGGTCAGGAGGCTCTCGCTGTCACCGAGGTGGAGTAGGATCAATGCTGATCTTGAATGAAAATTAGCTATCGAAATCTGTGTTCTGTTAGAATGGAAAAGTACGGCGTGAAAAGATTATTTTACAAATGAGTTTTGGTAGGTGAGACATCTGGAATTGGAGAGTATACAGTGAGATAATCATTATATATTATGCAATGGTACTGCGGGATTGGTCGGTCAGCGGGTTCATGCCAAAGTGTTAAACACCGGTCCACCTGGCACACGAATTTCGCAGTATCACATTGGTACTGCATAGCATACAGTAAATTACTCACTACACCTACCCCAAACCTGGGTTTAGGGACTCTCACATCGCTCAAAAGGCGATGGGCCATAGTGGACTCGGCCGGGAGCCAAGACACATCTCCGGAGCACATGTAAATTTTTCTTAGTACTTTTTCACTTTCTAGGGGGGCAATTAGTTATTTACATGTGGATTCAAAAAATCATTTGGACATCTTGCAACTATATTTACAAAATTTTGGTAGGTAATTGGCCGTTTGTTATACAATAAATTTTCTAGTGCTTGACACATGTTTGGTGAATAATCTCTGAGCTGTTGGGCAATGGATGTAGGTCACCAATTTTTAAATCTAAAATGCTAGTCATACAACTTTTTTATATAATATTCTGTATAATCATCAAAACGACGTTGTTTTATATTTTCATACTTTTTGTTCATTTCAGAAAATACAAAACAACGTCGTTTTGATGGTTATATAGAATGTTGTATAAAAAAAGTTGTATGAATAGCGTTGTTGATGATCCAGATCTAATTTCTACGCGTGACTTGGTAAAAGGCAAAAAACCGATTCAGCTCTTCAATTTTTGGCCAATTCTTCATCCCTTCCATCGCCGAGCTAGTCGTCTTCATAGTTGTCAATCTCTCAGATACATATATAATGAGCATAAATTTGTAGGATTTCATACCTTTTTGCAATGTCGTCATTCTGCGGGTCTCCATTCACTACGGCTGGGTTTGGAGTCCAGGACAAAATAAACTTGGTTCTGGAAAACTGTAGGATAACTAAGGGAATCCTTCAGTAATCCTGTTCGGTAACAACTGCGTATCTAGAGGGATAACTTTAACTGCCCGTTCGTTATCACAGGGATTACACAAGGGTTTAGGATAGAATTTGTAATTTTTACCATTTTGCCTTTACCTTATTAGCACTTTATAAAAACGTGAGCAACATGCAGAACACGAGTAAGTGCAAAACAATACAAACTACCATC
>JAOYMZ010092088.1:0-10734 GCA_025802335.1 Pinguicula primuliflora
ATGAGTTCATCCTTTTATAGGGGAGAAAACGCGTGGAAATAGTAGTGTGAACTATTTCTTTAATTTTACGCGTTTTCTCCGTCCACATTTTTTCTTCATTCCTTTAATGTCACATGGTTTGTTTTTTTTCAAACTTGCATTAATGCCTTTGGGAAAAGGACTCCTTGCCGACAGAATTACTCCGACGTATATAATTTGGGAGGAAATACATCCGGATAATGATGACTCAATGCAGGAAAAAGCTCATTATATGGAGCACGCAAGTACTGAAACAAAGGAAAAATGAGAATGAAGAATCATAAGAAAATGGTAAATAGACAAAGTAAAAGGAAAATATATCTCAGCATCATAGCTGTCTAACCAAAATGCATCCAGTTTTAACTTTTATGATAGATAAGCCTATCCTGGTACCAGAATCTTGTAAAATTCATCCCGCATAATTTTTCTAGCAAACTTTAATTCTAGGTAACATGTAACCATAACACTCAGAAACATTACCGGAAAACATTGTATATATAATTCCACTTTTTTCTCGAATTGGAAATCGAGAATTTAGCATCAATTTAAAACAAATTGCAGTCAAAATTAAGTTAAACAATGAATGAAATTCACTGTCTCACTACCATGGTTCCCGTTGTACCAAGAAGTGAAGATCCAATACCTCTCTGGCTTGCACGATCTCCTCTAACAGCAATGTTCCATCTAAAGCCATGATAGCATCAATACCAAAACTCAGTCCTGAATTTTAGGGTGGAAATGATCAATTACATTTGAGGCACAACATTACATGTTGCAGATGATCAAGCATATAGAAAGACTAACCTGTGTTAAATTTTTCAGGTAATGTACCAAAATATAACTTAAATTTGGAATCGTGTTTCTCTTGACGCTCCACAAAAGCAGCATTGTCTCCTCCGAAATACCATCAACATTTTCGAAAATAGGAAACTTCCTTCAAGATAACATGATTTTATCATATGCAGGATTAAGACAACTAACTCTGCAGTTGCAAATGATCGTAAGTCAATAAGATTACCATTTCGGATTCATACAATATCTCCCCAGATATGATGACAGCTAGAGGGATTTCAAGTACAACATCTCCAATTTCTAGGTCTTCTTTAGCTATGGCCCCTCTTCCTGCTTCTCCAACATCTTGATCAAAAAGAATAAAAGGAAACGAGAATTAATTGTTATTATTATCGCTTGCTGTTAACTGGTCAAACGAATAACAATCCCACGGCACAAAATCCACATTTATCCAAGAGTACAAAAAAGTAATATAACAAATCAAAATGCACTCACAAACTATATCCAATTTCGTCTTCACGCCATTATTGGCACCCCAGACTACAAGACTCTTTTCTTTGTCAGAAAGTGCCCCTTCGACTATCTTCATCTCATGGCCAAATTTCTGTCCAACCACATGGATCATATCAACAATTTCATTTCGTAGAATCTTCCGCAGATTTGTGATGGTGCGGTCCTCATCAGTCCGTGACTTATCAATGAGCTCAAGCATATAACTGAGCGCTTCCAGTTCATTCCTCGGGCTAATGCAATGCCCATGATGGATAGCATCTCTAGCAAAATAAAGTTCTACCTGATGCACAAGATAGTGATAGGATCACCGAATTTGTTTACAGGAATTGGTGCAGAAAACAACAGATCTGGGAAGTTCAATTGAAAAGCTTTTAACCACTTGAGTTCATATGATGAAATGTAAAAATCAAATTTGATACAAGAATCAAGTAAAAAGTTGCCTCGTTGAAGTTGATGATTCTTGCCCGTTGTAGCCATTCATCCAAGGCATGCTTTAGCTCATTCGCATTAAAGCACCTTTTCAAGTTCATGGAACCCTCTGGATTAAAACCCATATCCTCAAGCAATTTCTACACAAGAGAACATTGTAATAAGTCCAAAAGCTAGAAACTTCAATACAATAATCTGGACTGTACCCATGAATTTGAAGAAAAACATGGAACGCTAAAAGTATAATTCAAAGAAAAGGATACCTTTTTTCTCATATAAAGAGGATCGGTTTCAGCAACCTCAAGAATCATCGGAGATTCATCATCCATCTCAAGCTGCGAAAAAACATTACAGAGAAAATTAGTTAATTAGAGTATTCATATCTCTTCATTCTTATGTATAATTAGTGAAAAATATCTCATTCTCATGCATAAACACGGAGATTCTAGAGTCATGATCCTATAAAATGCTAGACACTACACCCATCAACTACCCCTTCTGTTATCCCAAATTCTGCTATCCCAAATGTATTTTCCGTTCCTCAATTCTATGGGTCTCGCCCCAGTAGACAGAATACCAAACTACCACGAAGTGATATCAAAATACCATGAAAACAATGAACGGCTAACCAAAATGAAACTTAGCAACTAGAAAGAAACAACAAGCATTCCGTTTTTATCGATTCTACCCTATAGCTGAACACTCCTGCATCCCGATTATCTAATTCATGAATAGAGTAGACATACATGAATGCGGCGCAGAAAGACTTGCTGTGTAGTGTGTTTTCCACTGGCCTATTTATGTGGACCGATTTTTTCCTCTTCCACAGTATAGATTTTTTTTGGTAAAATGTTGGTGGCAATCGCATTTGCGTTTAACATTTGCATTCTGATAACACACGAAAAAATTGGCCTATTTTTGTGTGGTGTGGATGCCCAAACAACTAGTATAGCTACACAAACGGGTTTCAGGTCTGCATATTGTAATACCCTGATCCGAAATTTCGAGTTTTTTGAAAGGACTATTCGAACTCGGGCTCGGATGTCCGAAACTCGAACCCGACAGCTATCGGGTACCCAATCTCAGGTATGGATAATGTCCAAAATAAATATTTAAAAAAAATAACAAATTTGGTTTCAGTTACCTGAACTCTAAAAAAGCAAAGCGTTTTTAGTAAAAGTGACAAGTTTGGGTTTGGGTTTCGGATACCTGAAACCCAATTATTATTTTTTAAATAAAGTTCGGGTTCAGGTAAGACCCGAACACACATAACTGAAACCCGTACCCGATTCCTTCGGGTATGAGTTCTAAAATCCGAATTCACTCAAAAACTCGATACCCGCTGGGCATCGGGTCTGGGTCGTGTTTGGATATTCCCGAAACCCACTGTTTTTTGTGCAACCCTAAAGGCTAGAAAGACTTAATTGTTCGTTTGTTTGTCTCGCGAAACTTAACGATGGCTAAAACACGAAGCTCTATTCTGTAAGTTTAACAAACTAACTCAGTTTGTTCGCTAAACTTAACAAATAGAACTTCCATTTTTGTTCATTCAATATTGGTTCGTTAAACAATTTTACTTGTACGATCATTTAATTTTTGGTATAATAATTTTATTTTTGTATATAATGAGATATAACTCAAGCTGATTTATATTTTATTAATTTTCACATGCATATTTGGTTAGGGCATTGAAAATTTAAATTGATTTCTATCGTGATTAATAACATATCAAATAATTCCAAATAGTTACATTAATTACAATTTAAATTGATTACAATATAGTCCCAATTATAAATGATAATTATTTTTGTTGGAATGAAATATTAAATAAGGGTGAAATTATCTTTATTTTTTATTACTTTCATTACTCAATAATGTAAACAAAATAAGAATAAACTCGAACATGTAAACAAACAAACGCAAACAAGCACTTTCGCAAGTATGTTCACCTCATGACAACCTTCTATATCAGATGGTAAAAATCTATAGAATCTAATTTCACTTCAGAAATGATTATTGCCTTGCCGGCCAAAATTACAAGCCCTCATTTTCTTGCAACAAATCTTGCAGCAATCTGCATATATCTCCTATCCTCATACAAAGATTCAAAACGGACCTGATCCACTTCACAGATCAATGAAAATGAAGCCACTGGGCTAGGGGAAGTTGAAAAAATGTACACTGTTTCAGGATGGAAGCCGAGAACATATTAGCCCGGGAGTGTCAGCAAATTCAGGGCTTTACAGCAATGGAGAAGCCAAACTTGGGAGCAGTATTAATGGCCCTGGTGTCGTATTCAGCTGAAAAGGTTGCGAATGATTTAGGCCGCCATTCCCGCTGGCCTAATACTGCAACTTTCCCGTTATCTGAGACTCGGGTCTTCAGGGAGGTTCGAGGATCAATCTTATGGGAACTTCCAAAGCTGAAACTATTCTCGAAACTAGATAATCTGTGCGTCAATTCAGCAGCAACCTCCGTTCCAGTTGACTGATCAATCAAATGAGCATACGAAGCCTTCACCGTTTGTCCCATGTCGGTCCTAGTAGAGAGTACAGCAATCTAAGAGTCATTTATAACAGGAAATACATAGTTGTTCATTGTCTGACCCATAGGGTGGGATACCGATTCAATAACTTCAAAAGTAAAATGAGTGCATGCAGAAGAAATTTGGCTGATATAACATATGTAACTGAAATCAGCTGTACAGTAGATTAGTGTGAGTGCGAAAAACTAAAGCTAACACCTATATTGATTGATGAATAGATGGAAAAATAGACGAAAAGAGATTGTTGTTTACAGTATAACAGCTGCAGAAAAGTCCGGTCTGTTGAAGCTTATTCCAGCATTGTACTTTGTAAAAGATGAACTGGAGGTGTCAAATCCAATTTCACCACCAATAGATAGATCCTTGGTGCCAAGTGCTGCAGCAACCTCCAGAAGGGGACTTGGGTTGAGCCCAAAAGAAGAGTTGACTGCAGCATGAGGGTGTAGGTAATGCAGATCAAGCTGAAAAAAAAGTTCATTAGGAGACTTCAAAGGTAATGTGTCCTTAACCACACCACGCATGCAAACTCCGAAGTACACGCATAAAAGTATCGCGGGGTTATGCCATCCTAGCTATGAGAATCTAGTACCTTCCCCGACTTGTGGTCGGGAACACTGAAGCTAATTGCAGCTTTAGCTCCAGGTAGCATGTCATAAGTCACCTTTGTGGAAACCTGAAAAATGATGATAGACTTTAGAAAAGACAGTAAACCAACAGATACAATAATGCTGCTTGTCATCAAGGAAAAAAATTCTAGAAACAGTCCTCTCATTAAACAAGAGAAAACCACAATTTTTGTTCTTACAGTGGAATATGTATCAACTTTAACATCGACAGTTGTTTTGGCACTTTTGTACTGCGAACTTAAGTCACCAAAAAAGATATGATCCTTCTTCAAACCAGTTGCGGTAATTCCCTGACAGGAGGATACACTTTAGATAATATGCAACAGAAATTCCAGAATGAGAATATAATCCACATTCAAACAGACATACATATCCCTAAAAAATGATTCTGATCAGTATAATCCATATATAAAACAGATAATACTAAGCCTAAAAATATATTTATACTATTTGAACTGATTCTCAAATTCTGAATCATTCTTCTCATGTTGAAGCTAATGCATTCATATAAAAAAATGGAGATAATAATCCTGAATCAGGCTGCACTATAGTATTTTGAAGTCTCAGCATGAAAATAGATATCTAATCATTAAATAGAATCAGGTTACATTTATTGAGACTCATAAATTCTACAACAATCATGCGGTGGTTTCATGGAAAACAGTGAAACCAGAGAAAATAACTAGCAAAAAGGTAAGTACGAGGACGTCGTCAAACAACTAAAAAGTTTCATATTAAATAAAACAATTAGGAATGGCACAACATGTTTGATAAACCAAGATCACATATTAAATTAGAATGAGATAGATGCTGCTTCGCATCGTAATTTGATGGTATAACAGGCATCATTCTTATTAAATCATGCTGGATCCAGCAGCCATCGTTCAATTTAATTTCCAGCATCTAGTAAATCATACTGATCCATAGAAGATAAAAAATGGAGCACAATCTTCTGTTATATTTCTATCCAAAACGAGCAACAATTTTTTTTGCTCTACTTGAGAACCCGTTCATTAAAAATATGGCAAAGACTGAACATAATATTCATTTAATAAATTTCTTCAGCATATGATGTAGATGTGCAAGTACAGGATATCATATTACCATGCCAGTCGAGCTTGGGATTGCGAGGCTGAACTTCTGCTCATAATTGTAATCCTTAGTCAAAAGGTCTGTAGATAAAATAAGATTTTTCATAAATAAGAAACCTAGGACAATGCAGATATATGAAAAACAGTTTGCACACGATAAATCTTAAGTGAGCGATATAAAGACATAACCATTACGGTCTAAAAAGTTCCGTCATTGCTGTATCAGAAAAAGTAATCATGAATTTACATCAGCCTCAATCCTAAAATTCTAAAATGGTTTAGCCAATTTGCCAGCAACAATGTGTGATAACAAATATCAGCACAGCTTGTAATAACCAGATGGAAATGATTGAAAAGCTTGACAAATAAATCAAGTATGTTTGAAACTATTAAAGGCGCCAAAGTTAATGAGCATATAAGAAAAATTTTCAGAGTAGAAAATGATTCAGAAAGCCTGTATATTATTGGACTTTGCCTAAGAAAGTGTATTCCAAGCAAAAGTCGCGGGCACAATAACTAAGCATATTTAGATACACTAAAATTCAAGTTCAACTTAGTGCATGACAAACTTACAAATAACCATTATCTCATAAAATTGCACAATAAACAATAATTACTGAGCATCGAAAATACATAAAATCCTTCCAACTGATCCATTTCAGAAAATACACATAGTGACATTTCAAAAGCACACGTACCTCTTGCACGCTTGCCGATTTCAGAAAATGGACCTGGCCCATTTCCCATGGCCTTCCTTTCCAGAAAAAAATGTCCCCGTCAAATTCAGCAAGCAAAAAGTTCAAAATAGTTAAATATGCAATAACAAACATGGTGAACCATTTCCTACCAAAAAAAACAAAATAACCAGTTGCAGTATTCTAATTAATCAAACGCGATCTTAATCAAATCCAGATATTCTGAAGTGATTTAGTTCATCGAATATTTCCATCCAGGGATTCAACCGAGCAGAAGCGTACCAAATGCCGCATTAAATCACCTCAAATGATTACCATCTTTCTCTTGAAACGTAAAACAATCGGGCCAAGCACCAAAAAATAGAATTCCCCCGATATTTGAAATTACACAATTATTTTTCAATCTCTGTGAACGTAACGAATAAGAATCAATAAATGATAATAATGGTACTAACCGATGAAGGATATGATCGCCGGCAAAGCAGCGACCAAATGCAGCGGCGTCGTTGGGCGTCGCAGGATGCAGGTTCAGAATCAGAAATGAGAGACTTTAGGGTTTTAGGAAAAGCACAAAGAAAATCTAGCGCCAACGCATTTAAAGAGATGATAAATGGGACGGTTATTTTCTTAGGTAGTAAATGGGAAAATTTTACATTGTTCACTAATTTTTGGACCCTGTTTCTAAATTGTCATGCGGTGCGGATTGCTTTCGCGTGGCAGGGACTCATGCGAATGGCATCCGTGTGGATGTTAATTCGCGCGAATGCTTTCCGTGCGTCCTCCTTAATTCGTCATTTAGGAGGGCGCGCGGATGCCATCCGCGCATCCTTTTGTCGCTCGCTGCGCCCAGTGGATATTTGGAGTGGGCTGAGCGACACAGTTGAAAATTCTGCGCTCTCATGAATGTGGCGGCTCAGCAAACCGGTGTGCCAGTATATCATACGCCTTTCATGGCTAAGCTGGTACGTATTTATTCGAGTCTCAAGTTTATATTGTTTCACGCTTTAAATTTATTTTATCTGATAAATATTTAAATATACAGGCCCAAGAGTTGTTTCTAGCGTCACAGCACCCAGAACTGGCGACTCCACAATTTATGACATCACTGGTTGTGAGGATATATAAGAAGTTGTGGGGCGAATTTGAAAATGAGGCGGAAGATCCTCCTCAAATGCGGCCTCCAATGCAGCACGATCATGAAGCGGGTACTTCACATCCACATACCAATCTGGGAGCAGAGGATGACGATGACGTGGAAGATTTCTTATAGGAAATTTTACTGATTTTCTTATACGAAGAATGAATTAATTTTATTTGTTATTTACTTAGACAAGGAATTGTTTTATTGAATTTTGCTTAATAAATTATTTAGTAAAATGAGTTCATTGATACAATTATAAAATACTTAATACAATATATTATATATATCAATTAATATGTACGTCATCATTTGATTGGTGTTCACGCCTACTTCCTCTACCACGGCCACGCCCACGACCCGGAGGTTTGCCTACACTATTTTGAGATGGAATTGATCCTTTGTCTTGTTCATTATATATTCTTCCATCAGGTATTCTCCGGCCGGTCTTTTTCTTTTTCTTTAGCTTAAATTTGTGTATCAATAAAAATGCAGAAGTTGATTTTTCTATGTGTGGACTCCTCGCATGCCATAGTTGCTCATACGTGTGCCTAAGCTCAATAATTATCATCGCTGGAAAACAATAATCTATGGGGTCCTTACGATATTTCCGGCATATCTATAAATTTTCAAATGTTGGGATCAATATATAAATTATTTAGTAAAATGTTATTTAGTGAAAAACTAACCTGTATCGCATGAGAGCACGGAATATCGTAGCGAGACCACTTACCACAAGAGCAATGATGGATACTTAACTCGACACGCTGATGTTCACGTGAGCCTTTTGTAATAACTTGTGCGTGAAATCGAATTCCAACTTCAATCATATCGAATGGTTGCACTTCATGCATAAGAGCATGTGCCAGACCTCGCTCGTAAAAATGACTGGCTTTCTCACTCCATGCATCAATATTTGATGTCATGCACAAACAATCACTCCTATGTGCATTGAAATATTCAATGCAACTATCATGCGTCTGCTGTACGATCGATGTGATGGGCAATCGTCATGCTCTCTTTAACATTCCATTGAAGCACTCCACCTAATTGTGGTTATTATTCCACATCGTGATCCTCCATCATACGACAATATCCACATCTCTAAAGGGATGTTCATAAGATAGTCGTACGCTTTTCGACTCCGGCGCAAAATTGCGGTCATCTGACTGTGATGTGAAACTTTGTCTTACTAGTTTCTTCATCTAAGTGTCCATGTAGGAATGCATTGTTGATGTCCAACTGTAGGATTTTCCACTCCTTCTGGATTGCTACCGTGAGTAATATTCGGACTGTTGTGTGTTTTGCCACCGGAGAGAAACTATCGTGAAAGTACACTCCCTCAATCTGGTTGTAGCCTTTTGCAACCAGCCGTGCCTTATACCGAGATATAGTTCCACCAGGATTTCGTTTGGTCCTGAAAACCCATTTACAGCCAATCTTTTGCTTTCCTGAAGGTAAGGTAGTTAACTCCCAAGTTTGATTTGCTTCTAGCGCTTGTATCTCAGCTTGCATAGCTTCAACCCACTCTGGGAACTGTCGGGCTTCAGAATGTGTTCTAGGATCCTGCGTGATAGATTTTGAGAAGAAGCAAGATGCCACATAAGACATATTCGAAGTATGATAATCTGAATGCCATTTTGGAGTTGATTTGAGTCTGGTAATGCATGTAGGAAGTTGTGTGACTTCTGCAGGTATAGACTCACTTACAGTAGGTGTTAAATCTGATTCAAGGAGTGGCTGCTCTTCTTGAGTGGCTTCTGATGCTTCTGCAGGTATATGCGGTAAAGATTCTTGCTCATCTGCTTGTTGTATAGCCTCTGGTAAGATATTTTGTGCTGATCCATCTTCATTATTGAACGCAGGACTAGGGGCATCCAATGTTTCCTTATTGCCATGAAGTATACTAGTGGGAATCGGACATGGCCTGCTAGCTGGTGTATGCACATCTGATACAACAGGACAGGGAGCAGTGACATTAGAGGTCTGGTAAGGAAAGATCTTCTCATAAAAGATTACATCTCAAGTGACCACTATCTTTCGTGCTTCCAAATCATATACCTTGTATCCTTTGCTCTCTCCTGAGTATCCAACAAATACTGCTTTGAAGGCTCTTGCAGCTAACTTGTTCTGATGTGGCGTAGTGATCTTGCAGTAACAAAGGCATCCAAAGACTCCTAGCATACTCAAATCCGCTGGTTTTCCAATCAAGGTTTCATAAGGATTTTTCCATTCCAGTGTTGCAGATGGCAATCTGTTAATAATAAAGGCTGAGGTAAGGACGGCCTCTCCCCAAAATTTCTTGGGCATGCTTGATCGAAACATGATTGCTCTAGTTACCTCCATCAGGTGCCGATGTTTTCTTTCCACAACCCCATTTTGTTGCGGTGTATGTGGAACAGTTCTATGGTGAATGATCCCTCTCCGTGACAACAAGGAAGCACAAGATTGGTTACAAAACTCTGTTCCATTATCAGTTCGAATGATCTTCACCATTTTCCCAAACTGCGTATTTACCATGTTCATAAAGTGTTCGATCGTATCAGGAACTTGTTGCTTAGATTTCAATAAGTACAACCAAGTGGTTCGGCTATAATCATCAACCACGGTTAAGAAAAATGCTGCCCCATTCATCGTAGTGATTGAAAACGGCCCCCATAAATCCATGTGCAGCAATTCAAACGGTGCTTGTGTGCTTTTAATGTGAACTGGAAAAGATGCACGAACTTGTTTTGCCTCATGGCAAGCCTCACAGGGCGCAATATGTTTGAACTTGTCATCAACAAAAACCAAACGTTTGATTACATTCTAAGAGGCATGGCCCAGACGTTCATGCCACAAATCATAATCCACATTCATAGACAAAAGAGCAGGATTAATCCCAGTT
>JAOYMZ010092099.1:0-10734 GCA_025802335.1 Pinguicula primuliflora
CCCCCCCCCCCCCCGGGGAGGCGGCCGAGGCATGGGGCAGCCCGCGGCCGTCCCGCGGACGTACACTGATTTAGATAGCAAATAGACAAATTACTTCCTTCTTATAATCATGAAACGAGTGGGATTGTTTCCTTGTTGGAATCCTTAGACGAATTGGATAGTTTTCTTCCCTATTTACTTCCAATTTTTTTTCCCAGATTTTTTTCCCACTTTTTTCGACCAAATGGTATGGGATGTGGTTATAACCCGCGACCCGGTTCGACGTAACAAATCCGCTCCGTCCTGCTACAACTTGCACGCCCGTTCACTTAAGTGACCTGATCTCGGTCGTCGAATTTCGATCTAACGACCAAAAATAATTTTCGGGACTGAAGCTATTGCACTCGGGGATAGGAAAAAACTCCATATTCCTAACCCTTACAACCATACAAATAAACAAAATATAATTATGTTATATTTTCAAATTCCAAATATTTTTATTTAAAATATGAATCATCGTAAATATAATTGCATGAATATGCCTTCGAAGAGGTACTCCAGCAGAAAACACCTCCTCTATGCGACAAAATATAGTTAACCTTATTGACCGCTATTGACCGCATTCGTATGGAACATATGGGGAATGAAAAATCTAAAGACTTTTAAAGGGATAGAGTTCCAATTTGACGACATTGTGTGGAAAATAAAGGATACACTTCGCCTCTGGTTGAACACATAATCAAAGATGATCATCTCCTCTGATGAGTTAGAGCCAATGGTGGACCTAGACTATTTTTTGGAGTTGGGCTAAATATGGGCTAAAACTTTTTTGGAACATTCTATTGGGCAAATAAACGACATGGCTCAAGGGACCCGGGGCTGGAGCACGGGTCCGCCACCCCCGGGGTCCGTCCTTGGTTAGAGCAATGGTTAGCAGCCCACTGGCCCAAATGTAAAAAAAATTGTTTGGCCAGTGAGGCGAGTTGGGCCGAAAAGACCCATTAATAAATTTGTCAATCTACCTTTTGAATTAAAAAATTTTGTTTACCAAAAAAAATATAGTTGCACAAAGAAGGATGGAGAAAGGATCTCCTCTAGGACCCTATACTCTGTACACTCTGGTCTATCAAATTTTAATTAGATGGACCAGATTTCTCACCCACTTAAATGGTCTATAAAATTTTAATTAATTCTCATTTGGTAGTAAACAAGATAAGCCCCGGCAGAGATGCTACTGCACCGTCTAGGGCACTTGCCATCACCGTAGTCTCGTTGTCGTTGCCGCTGTCTATCATCGTCGGATGCCACATTCAGACTTTCCTTCTTCTCACTTTCCGAAAAATGGTCTGTCTTCTTCTCACTTTCCGGAAAAACAGTGCGTCTTTGCTTAATTGGATGCATCTGTAGTCAATGTTGTATTAAATCCTATTTGTGAACCGTCGGCCTTCTCCTATTCTCCTCTCCAAATTCATGCCTATTTTCTTTCTTCGTGGGCCAGTTGCATCTTCATTGAAAAATTGTTGCCGCTACAGTTGTTTTTTGGGGGGAGGGCAGTATTTTGTTGAATTCGATGAATATGAAGACGGATGGATTTGATGAAGAGAAACAATGGTTTGATAATGCAGTTCTGGCCAAGGAAAACACTGAAACAAATTCGGCTGTATCAGGTCCTCACGTGACTCATTTAAGTGGGTGAGAAATCTGGTCCATCAGATTAAAATTTGATGGACCAGATTGAAAGAGATGATGAAGGGATTGATGAAGAAGATGTGGAGGGATTCAAGAAGAAGATGATGGAGGAATTGAAGATATTAGCAATAGACACAATTGGTGAAACGAATGTTGTATTCAATGATAATCTCTACTGATGCGTTTACATTATATAGACACTATTGCATGGAGTCCTATATGGTATAGGAACCTTTTCCATACATAGTTGTACAATTTATATCTTTCTATACATATTTTATCTTTGACTCAATCTTTAATATCCTTAACACCTCTCCCCAAGCTAACAAGTAGTGAACGAAACTTACCAAAAAAAAAGAGAGTAGTGAACGAACCATTAGCTTGTCTCTAAGGTCCAAGAATCAAGATATGCCCAATCCTTTATTGAAGATGTCTGCAAACTGGTTCTTGGAAGATATGTACTTGAGCTGTATGTCCTTGTTCTGCACTTTCTCACGAACGAAGTGATAATCAACTTCGATATGCTTGGTACAAGCATGGAAGACTGGATTTGAAGCTAAGGACATTGCACCCATGTTGCACCATATCACAGGAGGGTGAGGCAATACTATGTGCAGATCTTTGAGCATCATTCGAGTCCAATATAAATCAACAGTAGTGTGAGCCAAAGCTCGATACTCGGCCTCTGTACTGGACCGAGCAACTACATTTTGCTTCTTTGCAGTCCAAGATATCAAGTTCAACCCTAAGATGACACCAAACCAGGAGGTAGACCTGCGGTCTTGTCTGTCTCCTGCCCAATCGGTATCACAAAATGCTTCAAGTGTAAGAACTGGTGAGACCGTTTTGGTGACCCAAAGACCATAAGTGATGGATCCTTTGAGATAACAAAGTATTCATTTGACTGCTTGCAAGTGACAAGAGAAGGGTTGCTGAAGATATTGGCATAGCTGGTTGACCGAAAAAGAAATCTCTGGCCAAGTAAGGGTGCAATACTGGAGAACCCCCACTGTATTCCAGTACATAATAATCTCGGTAGGAGAGAGAGGATCCCCTGATAGATCCTTGGCTCGAGTGTCAGTGGCTGAGGGAGACGACACCAGTTTAGCCCCAAGCATCCTTGTTTTCTCTAACAATTCATGAATATATTTGCTCTGGCTGATATACATGCTTGTACTGGTCCGAGTCACATGCATCCCCAAGAAGTAACTGAGCTCGCCCATATCACGGAGCTTAAACTGAGATTGCAGGGAGCTGACGAAAGAATCAATCACACTGCCATGTGTAGCAGTGACCAAGATATCATCAACATACACGAGGACATAAATATGAACATAAGACTGGTGGAATGTGAATAGAGATGTGTACAGCTGAGAGCGCTGAAAGCCATATGAAGGAAGACTGCTGGATAACATGGAATACCATGCACGAGGAGCCTACCGAAGACCATAGAGAGCTTTATGCAAGCGCCAAACATAATTGGGATGAGTAGATGATATAAATGCTGCTGGTTGCTCCATATACACCTCCTCCAGAAGAGCACCATTCAAGAATGCATTAGAGACATCGAGCTATCGCATAGACCAACTGAACTGGATTGCCAAGCAGATCAGTATACGAATGGTAGATGGTTTGATGATTGGGCTAAAGGTCTCCTCATAGTCAAGAAAATATGTTTGCTCAAAGTCGCGTGCCACTAACCGAGCCTTGTATCGTTCAATAGATCCATTAGACTTGGTTTTGATCTTGTAGACCCATTTGTTCTGAATAATGTTATGATGTGTTGGTCTGGGACAGAGAGACCAAGTGGAATTAGCAATCAATGCATCATATTTCTCCTTCATAGCGGCACACCATTCCGGGGAAGACTTGGCTTGTAGATAAGTAGTGAGTTCTCGAGGAATCTGCACACTGGTCAGAGAACATTCAGGATACTTGGATGCAAAATACATATGAAAATTAGAAAATGATTTGGGTTTGAGAGAGCTTGTTTGACTACGTGTGACAGGACGTGAAGAATTATGAGGAATAATATGACTACAAGGAACTAACGAGCAAGACTGGGTAGGTGAAGGGACCTCCATACCTGAGATGTCACGTGGTGGATCATATTCAATGGACTCCCTTAGGTGTATGCTTGATCCCGAGGTAGCATCTGGGTCAAGGCCCGAAAACATACCATCTGATACCTCAGGAGCAGGATCCGCTAGGGTGGTCACGTCAACTAAGGCATCCCACGGCACTTCAGGAGTGGAGGGTAACACTGCAGCATCAGTCAATGGTGGTGCAACAACAGGTGGGTCAAGGCCTAACGGCAAATCACGAGCTGAGGCATCATTGACCGATGGTATAGTGTCCAAACTAGACGACACTGGAGACAAATCAGAAAGATGTGAGTGTATAGATAAAATAGGGATACCTAAAGAAGGCAGGTGAACGGCTGAAGACTCGCATGCAGAAGTCGTGCAATGAGCTGAATCTAGAATACCTGGAAAACTCCTCTCATAAAAAATGACATTGCGGGATATGTAGACTCGTTTAGTAAGAGGTTCATAGCACTTATATCCTTTATACTGAGTGTTGTACCCTAAGAACACACACTTTTTACTCCGACACATAAACTTTGTAGTGTTATAGGGACGCAATAAAGGATAACAAGCATATCCAAAGACTCTAAATAATGAGTAATCAGGTGTGGTCTCGTAGAGGAGCGAAAAAGGACTTTCATAATCAAGGAGTGGAGTGGGAAATCGATTAATAATGTAATTGGCTGTAAAAATAGCATCAGACCAATAAGTGCGAGGTATATGTGCTCTAGCTAGTAGACATAAACTAATATCGGCAAAATGACGATGTTTACGCTCGGCCACTCCATATTGTTGTGCTGTGTGTGGGTATGAGATACAGTGCATGATGCCTGTTTAGTTAAAAAGTTGTTGAAAGTAGTGGCCACCATCATCACTTTGAAATTGTTTGATTTTTTTGGAAAATTGATTTTCTACAAGAGCTTTAAATTCAATGAAGCATTTAAAGACATCAGACTTATGAATGGGTGGATATAACCATGAAAATCGTGAGAAATCATCAATAAAAATTACATAATATCGAAAACCAGTGTTTGAAAGGACACAAGCCGACCATACATCAGAATGAATTAAATCTAAAGCAAATTGATAGCACCGTGCAGAAGAGGAAAACGGTAATTGTTTACTCTTGCCTAACTGACATGCCTCACAAAAGTCTAGGCTCTAGCTCCTTAGACAGGCAATTTATTGTGCTGAATTAAACGACTAACTATTGGAGGGGCAGAGTGACCTAATCTTTCATGCTCGGGTATCGGGTTTTTTGATCGGGTTCGGGTTTTGAAAATTTGGCCCGGAATATTTCGGGTCCGGGTATGCATTGTCTGGATCGGTTATTACCCGGACTGAAAAAAATATTTAAAAAGTTGATTTCATGTTTGGAATCCGAAAATATATTTAAAGAAAAAACAAATAGACTAAAACAAAGCCTCCACTACATCACCAAGATTTCATGTTCAAGCCATTGTTACAAGGCAAGAGATGTGGAATTTGGGGAACTACTAGACAAAATTATTTAGCTTCAGAAATAAAGATTTCTTACTTAGTGTTGTTTAACTCTTGGAACATTGCCATATGATGAACCAAGATGACCTTGTTTTAGTGGTGCGAGTGTGTGTGCAAGTGTGGGTGATTGTGTGAGATCAAGGATTCGAATTTTGGTACCACCTAAAAAAATATATATAATTTAAAAAAAAAATCGCCACGTGATAGCATCAGTATTTAAGAATGCATTGGGCGGCCTCAAGGTGTTTTAGGGCCGCCTAGCCGCAAGGCACAAAACGATTTTTTTTAATTTTATTTTTTTGCAATAAAAATTCAAAAAAAAAAAAATCGAGCGCCCGAGCGGCCTGGGCAGATGCCCTGAGCAGTCCTGGGCGGGTGCCCGCCCACGCCCGATTCGGACCGCTCAGATCGTCTAGACACTGAATTCTCGAACACTGGATAGCATATATATTTAGGAAAATGCTTGACGTACAAACACACAAACCAAAGATGGACCTAAACTGGGCAAAATGACAGGGTGTGCCCCACGCACGACTTTCGGTTTATCTTCAGTTTGGCTTTGGTCTATCTAGCACAACTCATGTACTTATGGTGTGTAAATGAAGCTTGTTTGTTTATTTTTGGGGCTCAGGAGATTTGTTAGTGCATTACTGCACGTGGCAGCAACAACTCTTTGGTCTTTGCAATCTTCACATCTGGATGTTATTATAATCACTAATGGTTGTGAAACTTATCTCTTACTCCTAGAGATGATAAATATTTTGTTTTATATTTGTGTTATTGCCGACATAGATATTTTAACAGCGGAAATAGTTATCATGAATATCTAATATAACAATTATTATATAATGACCCGCTAGATTCAAAATTTTATTTTTTCACCAAAAGAAAATAACTTAATTTTGACATAACCGTCCAAGTAACTGAAACTCGAAACCAAACACAATAAGTTTAAAAAATGGGTATTATCGGAACCCAGAACTAGACTTTTTACATGTCGGGTCCAACCTCCGGGTATTGGGTACCCCACGTCGGGTTCGGGTACCTTTTTCTGAAATCCAATGTTTGCTGTTTGTACCCGTTTGTACACCCCTCTGAACATTGGCTATTTTTGAAACCAGAAGCTAAACATAAAGTCAACGTCACATAAAAAAAATCAGTTTTCAGCAGAATGGTTCGCGAGAGAAGAGACTGGCTCCGAAGGTTTCTTTGCATCAGTTTTCCGTCTGTTATTCTTCTCTAAGTAATGATTTAATTTTGGTCGTCAGATCTAAATCCAATGGCCGAGATTAAAACTACGCACCAAAGCCAAAAACTGTGCACCCATGTGATGTGCATATGAAGGGACTCCTTTATTATAATGATACACATATCTAGTGTTCTAGAGTGCGACCTCCCAGGCATCTAGGCGGCCGCAGCCCTTCGGCCGCCCCGCTTTGGGCCTGGCTAGGCGACCACCTAGCTAAAACTGCTTTGATTCCCATTTTTCATTTTTTCATGATTAATGATAATGTACAAGTTAAGCTATGTTGCTGGTTAAATTTCGTGTTTTGTATTGTTAGTTGGTGCTTTGTTATTTTTGGTTGATGTTATCTTATATTTGGTGTTTAGAGACTCGTTGATTTTTAGATTCTCTAACCCGAACTGTAAACTAGTAGAAGCCAAAGTTTTATTTTTTGCATAATTGAATGTATGGATTGGAAATGAAGAGTTTTTTCAATAGCAAACCTCACACATAAAAATCATGTTCATATTTTGGCTTAAGATGACTATCACCTTTTTGGGGGTGATTAAATTGTCATTCCAATATAAAAGAAAATATAGTCTATAAGTATGTAAAACTAGATTAACTAAGATCTAAGTCTATCTTAACATTGAAAATAGCCCATGACGTCCTTGAGGAACAATTCCATGTGCTTGAATACAGAACCTGGTTTGATTCTTCACAATTTCGAAGATGTCCCTTATATCTTCATCGTCAAATTGAACACAACTTCTTTCTTTCCAAAGGTACCACACTGTGACTTGCCAGCTTGTGTGTCCAATTTGCCTCATTTGAAGGACCTAGTGAATATTTTACAGTGCTGATTCCACTGGAATATGAGCTGAGAGTAGTATCTGTCCATTGACATATTTGGTGTCAGATTTCAGCAGCAGGAGAACACAAGGGATCCGTTAAGTAGCAAAGATTTAGTGGGATTTTATGAAATTATCCCACTAAATCTCTTGTTTCCACATAGTGGGATTAGTATCTGTCCATTGAATTTAGCAAAGATTTAGTGGGATGGGTATAACAATATTTTTCCACATTTTTCCATTTAACTATGAAAAATATTTCTCATTTAAAAGGGTGAGATTTGGTGAAATAATTTGAATTTTTGTTGAAATTATTAAATTGCCCTCTCTTACAAAACTTTTGAAATAATTATAAAAAATTATAAATTTTGGCTTCAGATACAAACATAGCCAGAATATAATTACGAATAATATTTTTGTATTTGTAGTATATTTGAATTTTTTCAGATTGCAACTTTGTAATATAATTTTTAAACTTTTTTTTAATATAGTATTGGGCTTTGAGTACCTGATACCTAAAATTAAACTTACTATTTATTTATTTTATTAAAATATTTGATTTCGGATATTTTGATACGAAATTTAAGCTCTATACTTTAAGCATTACCCAGATATTTTTGGGTACGAATTTTACTATACATACTCGAAAAAATACATGATGCCCGTCGGATGTCGGATTCGTATATTTCAAATTTGACAGAAAATATAAACACTCATATTTGCGCGTTCGATTAATAATCGATGAAAAATCGAAAAATTTATTTTAATTTAATACTAGGTTATTAATTTAATCAAAAGTATAGGGCAAATTAGTAAATTTACATAAATTTTAAAATTCTTACATGAAAATATCAAAACTACTAAGCATTGGATTTTGAAATCCACTATATCCCGACATGCTAAAATTCCATGCATTTTTTGCGTACTAATGACACGATAAATTATTTCATCTCACTACATTCAAGTTATCATGTGTACTAAATGGACTCATATAGAACAAATGTTATGTGCTTTTCTTCTGCTTCTCCACACAAGATGCATCGTGCTACTTGCTGCCATGCTTCAAATGATATCCCACGTTGCTGGAGGTTATCCATAGTTGGAATTCGATTTTGCATAAGTCTCTAAGAGAAAGCTTGTATCCTAAGTGGAGCAAATTTCCCCCACATAGTGGAGAGTGAACTTCTGTCCAACAAGATATCTCGATTCTGTCTCTGGATTAGAGAGTACGCTATTGAAATAGAGAATGTGCCACGAGGATCAGCCATCCATCTCCAGACGTCAGCCCCTTATTTGTGCAGTGCCACCACTCTGGCCAGTAGTTACTAGAGTGACAATAGTCGTCCCGTCTCCCATTGTCTTAGTGGCCTCCGGAAAGAAGACGTGTGTGATTTCTCCTATGTAAGATAAGAAGCGTGAGGATCCCAAATCGTGTTACCTTACAGGTATCTAACTGACCTAATTCAAAATTATTTTTAACTGTTGTATATCCATATGTTTTCTTGCATATTTATATTAGATAAGTGCCCGTGGCTGAAATCATGGTATGTGAAGGAAACGATATAGAAGTTTCGCAAAAAAATGTTGAGTTTCATATCAATATTAAACTGCAATATAAGAAAGTAGCATATAAAAATACAATAGCAATTTGGAAGACAGAATTACCTCTATAGAGAAGAGTTAGCGGAGATATAATTTTCGAGCAAATAAGATCCCTACAAAAATAGAAATACCTGCAATTCTTGAAATTCTAAATCATATCAGAAAAACAACTAACATGCATCCAACGTAAAGAAAATGAATGTTACAACAAATTTACTGGAAAAGAAAAAAATGTGACCAATATTTTTATATGGTCATAATCCCTTCCAGACCTCAGAGTGATGGCCTTGCAGCTCTCCTTTGGATTATTTTCAGCGAAGCTTGGCAGCTTTCCAGATTGTCTCTTCTGAAGTTGAGCAGCAATCTGACCCACAGAGTTCCTCAAACTCTTCAGTGAGTTATTGGTGTTCTGGAGTTGCCGTTGTTGGTTCTGAAATTGAGTTTGGAACCGACCTTGTTGATTCTTAAATTGGCTCTCAACAGACTTCATAAACTGAGCCAAGATTTCAGCATTTTTCTGAGCAGATTCCTTCAAAGAATTCGCTCCATCATCCTCAGGTTTAGAAGTGCTTACTGATGCTCCATTTTGCTTATAATATTGCTGTGCAGGCTGCTTCAGCAAATGAGCATTCAGGGCCCCATTTGGATTACTCCAGCTCAAACCAGGTGCATCATTTCTCCTAAAATGCTGCTGCTGATAGCCTCCTTGGTGTCCAAACCTCTGCTGATTCTGAATATAATTCAATTGTTCCATTTCAGACATAGGAGTGTCATAATATTGTCCATTTTGATGTTGCCCTCCACACATATTGCAATTTGAAGCTTGCATTGCATATACTACAGATTGGCCTTGAGTTTTCTGTCCAGGCATCAAGCTCTCAAGCTTGGATCCAATATCTTTCACATCTGAAGCCAAAGTTTCAATCTGGCACATCTCCTGATGAATAGGTGCATGTCTTCCTGCCAAACGATCCACATGCCATTTATAGCAGTTCTGAGCTAATGTATCTAGCAAAGCATAAGCCTGGTTATAAAAATTTCTGCGTAAAAGTGCTATTTGCTGCAGAATCCACATCCCTTCTGGTGTCATGATCAAGCCCAAAGTAAAAGGATTGAATCTACCTCCAGTGTTGCAATCCATGATTTGGGTAGCTTCTTAACAAGCTCTTGTATCTTTCTCAAACCTCATAGATGTTCTCATGACTTCTCTGCTTGAAGTTCTGAATTTCTGTGAGCACTCTTGCTGTCCTTGAAGGTGGGAAAAAGTGTGATAAGAAAGCTTTCCTCAAATCTTCCCAGCTTCTGATGGAATCAGGTGGAAGGCTATACAACCAATCCTTGGCATTATCTTTCAGAGAGAAAGGAAATAATCTGAGCCTCAAAGCCTCTTTATCCACATCATTGATCTTGATTGTATCACAGATTTTTAGGAAAGCATCAATGTGTGAGCAGGGATTACTATTTTCAGAACCTCCAAACATGGAATGGCTATGCATAAACTGAATGGTGCTAGGCTTGAGCTCAAAGCTATGTACTCTTATCACTGGTCTTCTTATAGGAGGGCCCAGAACTCCTGCAATTGGCATAGCAAATGCCTCAATAGGCAAGTCATCATCATGTGGGATCAAGTCTCGATTTAGATCATCCATTTGTGCAGCAAAATTCTGCTTTGGTTCAGTTGTAGATTCAATTTCAGTTTCTGGTTCATAAGCTTCTGCCCCTTTGTTTCTTCTTGTTAATCTCAATCTCCTCGAACGTGCTTGCTCTTCAGGATCAATAGCAACCAGGGGTGCTCTGATCA
>JAOYMZ010092110.1:0-10734 GCA_025802335.1 Pinguicula primuliflora
TATCCAACATCTCATCTGTTATTCCAGATGATGCAATAAGATCGCCAAAAGCTCGAGTTGGACCTGCAACAATCAGCAAAAGTTACACCTTAATGAGTTCTGAAAACATCTCCGTGCTTGAAAGCTTAGTTTCATAAATCAACTAATGAAAAAACTGTTAAGGAGGCGCATTCATTTGAGAATATCATGCCATATTTTGATAGATTGTTCTGTTACCAGTGCCCCGGACCCAGCAATCAGCAATAATCCAGCCAATTCAATAATTTATGTCTATTTTGGGACATTCACAAATGAAACAGAGGGCTAAATTCAACTAACTACCAGAACGTATAAGGTATACATGCATCAAAGAATGGTAGCAAGAGTAGACGGCAATTACATCGTGCAGCCTTCAACTAAGGCATACACTAAGTGGTGAGTTACTTAATAAAACAGAAACAAAGATACTTATTTGCAATATGCGAATCAGAATTGAGTTCCAGGCAAATAAAATACTTCTCCTCTCAAGCTTAGGAAGATAGAGAACTGAATCCACCACCCCAACACAGTTCCCTTAACATTTTACATCAAATAGCTCAATGCATTTCGACAAAAAAAAATATATATTAGGAGCTGCAGCAGAATCAACAAAATGCAAAAATTGATACCGAATAAAAGCTTAATATATATTTTTCGGATGTCTAATTATTGTCCACAGAAGATGAGTGTATTACCTCTAAGAACATCACTTAAGGCCTTTTCCTCCGATTCGAGCTTCTGAATCTCCTCGCTTTTCACATTGGCCCCGAGCACCTCATCAGCATTATCTACCAAACCGCTCAATCCCATTTTTCTGCCCTCCAATTCAGCCTCTAGAAGATCTTTGTCTTCACCTTCTATCTCCTCCCCGCTGAAACTCCACGGCACGAATTATTCCCCCGTATCCCAAGACTCGCCACCGCCCCCAAGTTTATCTTTCACCCCACCAATCATATCACTAACGCCAACATTTTGAAAATCTGCGGCAGCCCCAGTAAATTTTATGGCTTATCTTATCCTCGCCCAGGTGAATAAAATAATAATACTGAAGAAATTTGATGGTGCAGAAAATAAATAGACACCGAGAATTTAACGTGGTTCATCCTTAATTTTGGGTTACGTCCACGGGACAAACTCCGAACAATTCTTCCACTATAAAATAGTAGGTACAAGAGAGTTTCTCTAGAACAGCTAGAGACTAACCAACACCGGAGATCTACCCAAAAATATTTTCCCAATATTTTTTTTACTCCCTCAATTTAGGAAACATCCTAAAAACATAACCTCTTTTTTTCAGACACAACAAACTCTTATTGTGCTTGCTTCTCTCGTTGGTTGTATTGTGAGACTGAAGAAAAGCCTCTATTTATAGGCAGGAGCAGCAGTCCTTTGTTGAAAACTCGAGCAGCCATTCTTGAAAAAAAAATTGCAGCCTTCATTGAATAAGTTGCATTCTTCATGTGATGGGACACCATCTTCTCAATGTGAGCAGCCTTGGTAGAACATGTTGAGTCTTCATTTCAATTCCATCATGTTAGATGGTCCCTCCATGTGGAAGGGATACATCTCAACAGAATCAAGAATTGTATTCATCTAAATTTGATCATAAGACTCTCTTTTAAAATGTATCATTCCATCAAATGGATGATCATAACATTTGTTTCATATCGAAATTGCGTAGAAAGTATATATATATGTGAACCCTTATGTTGTGTCCTTAGGTTGCATGAGTCATTGTATGGTGCCTCGCCAGTGGTTTTCTACCTTCGACACAATATTAGTATCTTACAACTTGGTGTAGTCTCATTTAGATAATTCTTTGTTTGAAATCTGGACCATCGGTTGTTATTCTAACGATCACGATCATAAGTGATTTAAATTATGTTGACCGTTGGATCAAAATTCAACGGTCCAGATTATAATTCTGGATGATTCCGGACATATCATTCTGGACTAGAAGTTCTTCTTTATTTACCTTTATTATCTAGTCATGCTCAAGATTTCCGCTATTATATGCGGAAGATCTCATAATTTAAGGAAACTCTCCCAGACTTATTTTTATATGTTAACCTTATCTTCCCTATAGATTTCACACCAAAAAACTTGGTTCACTGAAATACTTAGTAGGAATGGAAATTGCTCGGAATTGCAAGGTTATTTTCTTAAATCAATGCAAGCACATGGTTAGAAGTTGGGCCCATAATCTAGCCCGGTTCGAAAATTGAGTGATGCTGAAAAATGGTAATGGGACGTCATGTTAAATTGAGCACAGAAGTTTGTATGTTGACCAAGTAAATTCTGTGACTAAAAAATAGGGCAAACATATTTGCTCTGCTGCTAGACTCAAAGCCATGGGCCTGCACGCTTGACCTAGTGCTGGGATGTTATTGACCCTCTTTAAAAAGGTGGTGCCTCCTCTCAGTTTTCACACTTTTTTCGCAGCAACACACTCTCATCTTGTACTCTATCTCGAGCTCGTTTTAGAATTTAGTAACTACTGGAAGTGTAATTCCAATCTGAGATATAGATTTGTGGTTTCAAGATCTTCGAGATCCTATTTCATAAATTAGTGAAGGCATTGTTGTTGGATCAGAAGTCATATTGCTCAGCTGGAGTCTAGGTCATCCCTGACAGCTAGCCTCAAGGCGCGTGCACTTAGTTCTAGTTAGTTTATTGAAGCAGTTAATCATGTTAGTTTGCGGAGTCAGTTTATGCATTCATGTTTGTAGACAGTTGATGTCCAGTAGTCGTGTGAAGAGGTGACTTGAAAATAGTGGAGTGGTTGGTTAGTGTGATTGAGTCTGAGTCTATTTGTATGGCTATATAGCCAAGTTGCTGTTATTCAATAGATAAGAAAGTTGATTTGCAAAAGTTTGATTCTTCACTTCATTGTTCATATAATTATCAAACTCAACCTATTACAATTATGATCTCTTGATACTGCAATTGGTATAGCAGCTTGGCATTCATGTGTTTGATACCGTATCAAAGAAACTCTTATGGACAACACTCTCAAATGGCAGACAACAACTTCATTCAACCAGAAATTTCTCAATTCGATAGTGATTACAACCTTTGGCGAATGCTCATGGAAAATTTTCTCCAATCAAAGGAATACAGGACGTTAGTTGAAACTGGGATTCCCGTACCTGAAGTTGGCTTAACTCTTACTGAGGCTCGACTCAAGGCCATAAAAGATGCAAAGTTGGAGGACTTGAAGGTTAAAAACTATTTCTTTCAAGCCATTGACAGAACCATGCTTGAAACTATTCTCAAGAAGGATAAATAAAAAGATATTTGGGTTTCGTTGCAACTGAAATATCAAGATACAGCAAGGGTCCAACTGCATAGTTGCAAGCTTTGCGCAAAGAATTTGAAGTACTATCAATGAAGGCACGTGAGTCTGTGAATGAATATTTTGCCAGGACCATAGGCATTGCTAATAAGACGAGACTTCAGGGTGAGAAATTGGAAGATATTGTTGTCATTGAGAAAATTCTACGCTCAATGACACTCAAGTTTGATTATTTGTTTGTTCCATTATAGAATCAAATGATCTTGACTCATACTCTATATTAACATGCTACAAAGTGGTCTCTTAGTGCACGAGCAGAGAATGAATTGTCATGCTGCTGAGGAACATGCCTTAGTCATGAAGCATGAAACCTCATGGGGAGGACGAGGATGTGGATTCAATGGTTTCGATGGAAGAAGAGTCCGGGCAGAGGGAGATTCAATATGGACAGATCTCATATTGAATATTTTCTATGCCATAAGCTGGGTCACTATCAAAAGGAGTGTCCACAGCGTGATCCTGAAGCAAATACTCATTACATGGAGGCAACTCACGAGGAAGAAATGTTGTTGATGACTTATGAAGATAATCACATATCAACTCTAGCATATATCTGGTATTTGGAGTCTGGATGCAGCAATCATATGTGTGGCAACATGAGTATATTCAGCAAACTGGACAAAACCTTTATATCTCAGGTAAAGCTAGGTGATGACAGAAGGTTGCAAGTTAAAGGAGTTGGTTATATTTGCATAAACTTTAATGGAATCACACATACAATCTGTGATGTTTTCTTCTTGCTTGGTCTCAAAAACAATCTGCTCAGTGTGGGGCAACTGCAAGAAAATGGATTGACATTAGTAATTAAAGGAGGAAAGCTAAAGATTTATCATCATCGCAAGGGATTGGTAATTGAAAGTACTACCACTTCAAATTGAATGTTCACCCCATTTGCTTATAGTGAATCATGAGAACCGACTCATGAAATGTTTCCTTCATGATTCTCCTTAACAGAAGATGAAGGAAGAATCTGGCGTCTAAGGTATAGCCACTTAAGTTACAAAAGTTTACGTACTTTGCAACAACATAAAATGGTTTCAGGATTACCACATTTTGCTGCTGAGACTAGTGTATGCCAAACTGGAAGAAAAGGAGAGAGGCGTTCCCAAAGTACACAACCAGGCGAGCAACTGATGTCCTGCAGCTCATTCACTCTGATCTGTGCGGCCCTTTCAATCCTTGTTTCAACAGTGGGAAGCGGTATTTGATAACATTCATTGATGATTTTAGTCGGAAAATTTGGGTGTATTTTCTAGCAGAAAAATCCGATGCATTCTATATATTCAAAAGTTTCAAGAAGCTAGTTAAGAAGTAATCATGCAGGATGATACAATGCCTTAGAACCGACCGTGGTGAAGAATATATATCTCAAGAGTTTTCAAACTTCTATAGATTTTAAGGTATTAAAAGGCAACTTACTGCTGCTTATCCTCCCTAGAAAAATGGAATCGCTAAACGTAAGAATCTAGCTATCATGAATATGGTTTGTACTCAGCTGGAAGGAAAACAAGTTCCCAAATCATTATGTCTTGAAGCAATGAAGTGGGCAGTGTATTTTCTTAACAAAAGTCCAACCCTTGCTGTTAAATTCAGGACCCTGAGGAGGCTTGGAGTGACATCAAACCATCTGTGTCTCATTTCAAGATATTTGGTTGTTTATGTTATGTCCATGTACCAGCACAGAAGAGATCCAAACTGGATGATAGAAGCATGAAATGCTTAATGCATGGAGTGAGTGAGGAGTCAAAGGCATATAAACTTTACAATCCTGTTTTGTAGAAAATTATTATTAGCTGAGATGTATTGTGACAAGAGCATCAAGGATGAGGTTGGAACTCAAATGTTAATGAGCAAACTACTCAGGCAACTCCCTATCTAGATTGGCAAAACAACAATATAAATGAATCAGTTGAAGGTGCTCTTACGCCAACTACTAACATCCATGTGGAAGTTGATGATTCTTCTAAACCTATGCTTGCAGCGCCTCAAACCCCTGATATAGAATATGTTTCTGAGAAACAAACTATTTCTAAGAGAACACCATATCCCATACCACAAAAATGAAAGACACAACTGTCTGTTTGGATGCAGGATTACACAAATGATGAAGGATTGTCTATGATGAGCAAGATGAACATTCACCATTTTTTGTGGAAAGTGATCAACTATCATTTGAAGAGGCAATGAAACATGAAATCTGGAAACAATCTATGAATGCTGAAATGGATTCCTTTTCGAAAAATCAGACGTGGGAGTTGACTAATCTTCTTGAAGGAGCCAAAATAGTAGGGGTGAAGTGGATATTCACAACCAAGTTGAAAGAAAATGGAGAAATTGACAAACACAAAGCCAAACTTGTAGCTAAAGATACACACAAGAGTATTGAGTTGATTATACAAAAATATTTGTACCTGTTGCCCGCATAGATACCATAAGTACTGTGCTATCTATTGCTGCACTAAACAAATGGATAGTGTATCAGATGGATGTAAATCTACTTTTTTGCATAGTGAACTAAATGAAGATGTGTTCTTTGCTCAACCTTCTGGATATGAATAGCATCAGCAAATGCACAAAGTCTACAAACTTAAAAAGACACTATATGGATTGAAACAAGCTCCTAGAGCTTGGTACAGTCGAATAGAGTCATACTTCTTACAAGAAGGCTTCTCAATGTGTTCTTATGAACATACTTTATTTTTGAAAACCTCAACAGAAGGTATGTTTCTTCTGGTTTGCATCTATGCCGACGATCTTATCTTTAGAGGAAACTGCAAAGACATGATCATTAGCTTCAAACAATCCGTGATGGTGGAGTTTGAGATGTCTGATCTTTGATGAGATACTTCCTCTGATTGAGAGTGATTCAAAATACAGAAAGAATTTTCATTGGCCAGAAGAAAAATATACATGATGTTCTGATAATGTTTCATATGGACAACTCTAACTCAGTGACCAGTCCTATGACGCCAGGATGCAAACTCACCAAAACTGACGAGGGTGAGAAAATTGACAGCAAATGTTTCAAGCAGATCATAGGGAGCCTTATGTATCTGACTGCTACTCGACCAGATATCACATTTGCAGTCAGCTTGATTAGCAGGTTTATGCAACACCCCCCAGAGACGCATCTACAAGTAGCTAAAAGAGTACTGAGGTACTTAAAAGGAATCAGTGAACTTGGACTCTTCTACATGAAGGGAAGAAATTGTCATTTGATACGGTACTCAGATAGAGGTTATGTAGGCAACTCGAATGACAGGAAAAGCACGGCTAGATATGTCTTCATGCTTGGATTTGCAGCAGTTTCATGGTGCTCGAAAAAGCAACCAGTTGTGTCACTATCAACTACAAAGGCAGAATTTAAGCTGTTGCAACTTGTGTCTTTCAAGCAGTGTGGATGAGGTGTATCCTGAAAGAACTGAAACATGAAGAACAACAATCTACAAAGTTATGCTGTGACAATAACTCTGCTATTAAGCTCTCTCGAAATTCAGTGCTACATGGGAGATGTAAGCACATAGATGTATAGCTCATCTTTCTCCAAGAGTTAACGAAAGATGGTACGGTTGAAATGAGCTATTGTCCATCACAAGAACAGATTGTTGATATTTTTCAAACCTCTAAAGCTGGATGCTTTCCTGAAGCTGCGCGAACTACTTGGAGTATGCTCAAATCTTAAGTAAACTGATAAAAGCTGAATGATTCAGTGTTTTTCAATTGAAGGGAGGGAATGTTGGATCAAAAGTCATGCTTCTCAACTGGCATCCAGGTCATGCATGACAGCTACCCTCAAGACGTGTGCGCTTAGTTCTAGTTAGTTTATTGAAGCAATTAATCATGTTAGTTTGTGGAGACAGTTTATGCATTCAAGTTTGTAGACAGTTGATGTCCAGTAGTCATGTGAAGAAGTGGCTTGAAATAGTGGAGTAGGTAGTCAGTATGATTGCGTCTAAGTCAGTTTGTATGGCTATATAGCCAAGTTCCTGTTATTTAATGGATAAGAAAGTTGCTTTGCAAAAGCTTGATTCTTCACTTCATTGTTCATACAATTATCAAACTCAACCTACTAAAATTCTGATCTCTTGATCATGACAGTTGCTTGTGATTTTTTCGATTACTCCGACGAGATTCTACGTTCTTGGTTGCATGTATACTTTAATATGTAGTAGTTGGGAGATTTAGCTCTAGCTCTGACGATTTCCAGCGACCAAGAGCCATGTGTACCATGTTCGTTGTCGTTTGACCGGTGAGATCTATATATCGGAATTGAAGATCCAGTGTCGGCATTCCAACATGGATGTAGCTGGAGATTTCCTTTGGCAAACCACGAGCAACATTTTCGTTCTTTATATTTTTGCAATTTTTCATTTCCTTCAAGTTTTCAAACGAAAACTGAAGCATTTTCTTTAATTTACGTAGATCCAGCAAAAACAATCCTAAAAAGTGGTATCAGAGCCTCGTTGGTACCCGGATCTAGTCAGAAAACATCTTGCATGCCTATTGTTTGGCGGCTGTTGGAGTCAATTTCTGCGAGATCTTTAAGCCTTGACTCAGATCTGCCTTCTGCTACACCAGATTTCTATTAATACGAGGGAAGTTCTTGCTCCTTTTTCAATTTCGTACAATTTTTGTTGGATTATACCGAATGGATTCTTACTTAGCCATTTTTGGTGTCTTTCATAGGTGTCGATCGGCTTGAGGTCGTATTGGACACATAGCTACACTACAGGAGCCTTTTGCTACTCTACAGAATCCTTTTGAAGGCGATATCCTTAACATCTAACAATTTGAATTCCTGCATATTTTTCATTGACTTGACTACTGGCTCCTTGATACACTGAGATTCTAAATCGACTTTACACTTATTCTATTGATACATTGATAGTGATAATATGTTATACTTGAAACTGTGAGTTTTTGTCAACATTTAGTTAGTTTGAAACTCTGGTTGAACTGTTGAGTTAGTTTGTCATCACTGCATTTCGTGTGGATTTGCATGAAATAAAAGGTAAATAAAAAATATGGTGCTCAGTCGTGCATTGAATAAAGTCCAGATTAGGGTGGAGCATCGAATTTTTGGTTTGCATATTTTGTAAAATAAATTTGACACGTCTAATTTTATTTATTAAATTAAAAATGATCTAGAATAAAAAATTTTGACGGATTCCGAAATTATTATGTCGAATATGTTTGGAAACCGATACATTTGCTTTCTTCACGCCGAAATCGAAACGACAATCCTCCAACTTATTTTTCGGTACGCATGTTCTCAAGCGCGCCTACGTGTTCGTTTCACATTGGTTGTCCAACAATTGTGCCGATTCTCTACATGCCCTAACCCGCATCTTCCCAGAAACACCCACGCCCTACGCCCGAGAACCCACGAAATCCTCTACCGCAACAATTCCTCCGCCAGCCCGCTATTCGATCCAACATGCTACAAGTACTCCAGCCACCAAACACTGATCGTTCTCCCTTCTTTCAAACTTCCTTCTTCAAGTGTGGGTACTATTCTGCCTTTATTGCGAATAATCCATGTGTAGCTGATGGGGCGGTTTCTTGCAGTGTCGTTATGCTTCCCAAGTAAGATTTAATGTGTTCCTTACTCTCTCAACTAGGATACAGGGTAGAAAAGTGGCTTGCAATAGTCAAATACATGGGGAAAGGGATGGATCTCATTTGGTGTTCTTCTTGCTGCAAAAACGATGTCTTTTGGGGGGAGTTTTGTGAGATTTTATGATTGAAAAAGTAAAATAATGACTTTAAACTAAACTGAAGCAAGAATTGAAGGTTTGTGAGGAGATTTGGATTGAGAAAAGTTGTTGATTAATCACAAAGATTCAAGAGATAAGTTATATGCATATTCGGATCATTAGGGTTCCCTAATGTATCTAAAATTTGATGTTATAGCTAGCTATTGCTTCTATGTTTTTCCTAAACATAAATATAAGCTTCTTAAGTATCGCATGCTCATCTTCTCGTATCTTGCACAAAAACATCAAAAAACCCATCAAACATGTAATCACAACTCCCGCCAACTAGTGTTAGGTAGTGAAGGTTGCTTTATAAGGTCTTGCTCTTGCTTTTTCTCTTAATATCTATGGCTTCCCTAGTCTTATTGTAGGCTTTAGAATTACTATCTATCATGAAATTCAAAGAAGAGGAAAATATAGCAAAGGAACGAACTCCTAACTCCTAGTTGATCAATATAGAAACCAATGAATCAAACCTAGAGTGTTGTTATTTTCACAGAAATTCGACCACCAGATCTGGTTGTTTGGACTAAGACCTCACCAACATGCAGAAACTATCTCAAGTACTAAGTAATCAGTCAATGAAACGAAAGAACTAGCCAATCATAACAATAGAAACCAGCAATAGATTCGAAGAAAACTTTATCGACAAAGATCTTCAATGATTTTTTTTGGTAGGTCAAAGATCTTCAATGGTAAAGTTGTTCATACTGTATTGCTAGAAAAACGAACTAAAAATTGACAAAAACTCCAAATAATCCTAATGACGGGGTTATAGGGTGAAAATAATGCAAATAAGTCATGCTTTAGGTCAGGGAACAAGCCCCCTTTATAAATAAGTCAGATGTAGGTTTGAGAACTTCCTTATTTATCTCTAGTGTGTTCATACCTTCCTTGCGACTTCTTTGATCACATGACTCTTATCAGCTTTTGGAAGGCCAAGAAGTCTAAAACTTAAAAAATTCATCACTTCATATTGTTACTGAAAATGATTCATTTGGAGAGTGCACATTCTTATTCCTCCCAAATATCTATCTGCCGATTAAAAAGTTATGAATTGTATATTTACCGTCGCATATTGTAATCTAATAGATAAGATTAATCTCTTTTTTCAATTGGAATTTTTTACTAATAATCACATCTATATCGCACCCAAAGATATTGTATGTAACCGTACACAATCATGAAGAAGAAGACGAAAATTTATCTCATAATTCATGCACATACAGATTTTCTATCGGCAAAAATAAGACCAAAGCTTATAAATAAACGATCAAAATTTAATACTGTATTGTAGCGAGGCTGGTGCCTATAGCCGCAGACCCACAGGCTTCAGTTCCATCTGGGAAACGTTATGGGCCTCCGATTGCAACGGTGATTCGGAGCTGAAATTCAATTCATTCATGAAAAGATATTAACGATCGACGTTGTAAAACATAGTGAGAATGCAGGATTGATGAGATTGTTGATGAATACCATGATTCCAATGCATCTGTGTCACCGTAAGATTGTACATGATCGACGATCATCTCACCAAGTTGCAGGCCACGGAAATCTTGATACAGGAATAAATTTGTATCCGGGATGATCCCAAATGAGTCCATC
>JAOYMZ010092115.1:0-10733 GCA_025802335.1 Pinguicula primuliflora
AGTATCCATCAAGCTTCTTTCCTAATAATGTAGCCTCAACACGACGTGCCCAACTCAAGTAAGTAGCCGAACCATCAAGCTTCAGATCTATAGGCGGGAGATCTAGTTTAATTTGCATCTCAAAAGAACTTCCGGAACCACTAGTGTGCTTCATGAGTCCAAGCAACATCTTCAAAACCTCCGGATCTAACTTGCTCAAGGTTTCTAACTCTTTAGTTTCGATCATGTTTCAACAAATCGATGAAACAATCCAATCCAATCAACACTAAACACGAAAAACAACCCACAAATCACCACAAGTTGCAATCACCAATCACCAATCCAAAAATCCACAATCCACAACACAAAACTCCAACCAATCCTAAAAAAAAACATAGTCACGTTGCTCCAAAAAAACACCAGTCAATCCTCCAAAAAACTCTTATTTGATTCTACCTTCATTGGAATTAGTTTTTTTTCTCTAACACTTCCGCTCTGCGGCCAACAAAAACACCAATCAAATTTTAAAAAACACCTCCAAAAAAAACACACCAAACAGTAACGTTCCAATTCACTCCCAAATTCCAAAAAGTCATCTCCAATTCCAAACCAGTCACATCCACTCCCACAAGAAGACAAAGCTCCACCCAATTTCATAAAAAACCAGTAGCGTCCATTGGAAAGCAGCAACTTAAAAACCAGACGTCGTGGAGCGTCGGACGTGCGTGACCACGCAACCAGGGACATGCGCGGTCGCGCGGGGCTTGGGGAGGAGCATTGCACAGTAAAGAAGGATATGGAGGAGCGACGCGCGGGGGCTGGAATGGTCGATCGGCGGCGGCGGAAAAAATATTGGCGGCGGGTTGAGAGGGTTTTTGGGCGTGGTGGAATTAGGGCTCCGATACCAAGTTGAATTGGGCAAAAAGTTACTTCTTTCATTCATAACATGGGTATTTATACAATACTCGGAACTGACCTAAATACCTTATTAATCTACCAACACTGTACAATCGGGTTTCGGATCCGGGTAGTGCCCTAACCGGACCCGAATCCGACCCCGATTTGTTCGGGTATTAAAAAAAATATCCGATCCCGAGTTCGAGTACTCGGTACCCGAACCCATTGGGTACCCGTTTTCCTAGTTTTTTTTTAATTTTTAATTTTTTATTCATTTTTTCGGGTTCGGGTTCGGATAACCCGAACCAAACTTGAAATTTACAAGCTTTTTGCCTTAAAAAGTCGGGTCAGGTTCGGGTAACCCGAACCCGATTTGTTTAAATTTTTTTTGCCTATCGGGTCCGGGTACCCAATACCCATTACCCTGACCCGAACCCAATTTTTTCGGGTAGCTAAAAAACTACCCGAACCCAATATCCGATACCCACGGGTATCGGATTCGGGTATTGGGACAGGTTCGGGTAACCCATCGGGTCCGGGTAATTTGTGCACCCCTAATCCCTCCTCTTTCAAAAATAGAGTGTGATCTGAATCGCTCTACACGTATCCATATTTTTTTATAGCTAGTGTTAATCTCCCAAACCAAGCAAAACGTAGGGACTACTTCAGGCTATACAAAGCCTTCCTTAGTCTGCATACCTCTCCAGGTCGAAAAGTAGTCTTGGAGGACCTTCTACGTAAACCACTTCACTCAAATCTCCATGTAAATAAGCATTATTCACGTCAAACCGGAAGAGAGGCCAATCCCTGTCTGCTGAAATAGAGAACAATACATGTATAGTGTCAATCTTAGCAACAGGTGAGAATGTCTCACAGTAGTTAATCCCATAAGTTTGGGTGTATTCTTTGGCCACAAGTCGCGCTTTGTGTTGTTCAACTGATCCATCAGCTCTCCTCTTTATTGTTAACATCCATTTGCATCCATCAGGTCGCTTCCCTATATAAAGTCGACATATCTACCCACTATGCTCTAAAGCACACATCTCTATCTCCATCGTCTATTTCCACTTAGGTACATATAACGCCACTTCCACATTCCTTTGTAATTCTTCCCGATATACTGCAATAGTAAACGCCTTTGTTGATTCAGACTCTCTCCCTTAATAAATTAGCCAAATAATATCACTGTGATCCATGAATATGAGTTGCTAAATACTTCCGAGCAGGAACTCCACGAGTGCTATGATCGGTTAACAGTCGTGTCGGTCTCATAGTGTCAGTGTCAACCTCAGGTAGATCAACCTCAGGGGCAGCCTCAGGAATAGTCTGTACAAGAATAATACTAAGAGCACCTTGATAAGATCAGACGTAATCAACAACAGGGGAAGAGCCATAGCCACTAAGGCGAGGCGGGGTGGGCTGTGTACCAAGCATTGATGAGGGAGTAATCCAATCAAGTGGGTCATATATCATACGACTTTCCCACTGACTCCTTGATTGGATACTCTGATAATATAACTCGGACTCCACAAAATCACAGTGAAGAGTCGCGAACACCTGTCTAGTGACTGGATCATAACACCTATATCTCTTTTGATGAACCTCATACCCCACAAAGGCACACATAAGTGCACATGCTTCCAGTTTAGTATGATGACCCTTAGGGATATGGACAATTACGGAACACCCAAACACTTGTGTAGGAATAGTAACATACGATGATAAGATGATAAGGCCTGAAGGAGAGTCTTAAGTTTGAGTACCTTGGTAGAGAGACGATTTACCAAGTAAGTTATTGTGGCAACAGCCTCTGGCCAAAAGAATGTAGGTACACAGGAATCGGGCATAATTGCTCGAGTGATTTCCAATAAAATGTGATTTTTTCTCTCTGCCGCTCCATTTTGCTCGGGGTGTAGGCACAAGAAGTTTGGTGAATAATGTCATTCTGAGTGGAAAAGGTAGCCATAGAACGATTCACAAACTCTCCCCCATTGTCAAACTGAAAAATTTTAAGAGATACCTCAGATTGATTCTGAACCAACGGATAAAAGCATAGGAATTTATCAAAAACTTCAGATTTATTTTTCAAAAAATAAATCCAGCACATCCGGGTGCAATCATCAACAAATAACTGAAAGTACTTAAAGCCTCTCGCTCCAACAATATGTGAAGGTCCCTATACATCAGAATGAATTAGTGCAAAAGGAATATCAGAATGAGATATACTTCTAGGAAAGGATGCTCTATGAGTTTTAGAGCGTGCACAAGAATCACAATTAATAGGAAAACCAGAGAGTTTAGAGATTAGTTTCTGAAGATACCCATCAGATGGATGACCTAATCTATGGTGCCATAGCATTCCTTTCCATCACAACCACTTCGGACGTTCAATGCATCCCCAGCAACAACAACCTCATCCACATAATATAATTCAGCCTGCTCGGTGTCACACCCAATGATCTCCTTCATTTGGATATCCTGGAATACACAAAATGAGGAATGCATCGTCATTGTACAATTCAATTCCTAAGTAACATGACTAATGAAGAGTAATTTATGAGATAACGAAGGAATATATAAGCTATTAAAGAGCTTAAGGGTCAAAGTAATCTCAATCGCTCCAGATCACTTAACTGGAACACGCTCGCCATTAGCCGTCTGGATATGACGGATAATGCTATAGAGCACCACCTCTATAAGCACACCACCATGACACTCCCCATTAATGGGTAATGGATCCCACATACACATACACACCAACATATGTGTGTATGTATCCTTACCCATTAATGGAGGGTGTGATGGTGGTGTGCTAAGAGGCGGTACTCTATAGTGGGATTCGGATATGACTTTTCCGTGAATTATATCTATTCACCATATCAACAATATCATTGGTGATTGTATCAGTAGTTCTACTGTCAAAAATCTAATTCAAATTTTTTACATTATCCTCGAACAAGTATTAATAGATGTCAATGGCTCGTCAAAGTCTTCAAACACCATTGGAAAAATTGTGGTCCACTAATACTTAAGGGATGGAAAGGTGATTTTCCCTTTTCCCCTTGATTATATTGAAGAGTGATGCTACATGTCCCAACACTTTGTCCCTAATTCATCCCTACATGTAGTTTAATTAAGAATTTAGCAAGTTTAGTCCATCATTTAAACGTCATTAAGAATTTTGTATGTTAAATAACTAATCTTTTATTTTTGTAGCGATGAATTAGGGACAAAATGTTGACACATGTAGCATTATTGTATATCGAAACCCTTTTTTCTCAGAATTTGTCACAATCTTCTCACCTCCAGAACGTGGCTTTGCTGCGAGATCATCTCCTTCACAAAGCTTTTTCTCCTTCTGAAAATGAACAAGCTGCGATGACCCGACGCCACTTGCCGTGATTTTATGGTTGTTACGACCAATTTCATTTGTCGGTTTGTCGCCATGTGCATCATTTCTCAGTCCAAAACCAGCGCGTCGAGCCATGGGTTGTCGCCTCCCGACGCCTGATGTTGCAAAATCGCTCGTCATGGTTCCATACTCACCGCAATTTTGTAGTCTGCCACGGAAAAATTTCAGCCTGATTTAGGGTTGCGCCGCAGCGGAGAGACGGTCAGACATCCGTTCAGATTGCTTCCCTCTCGTCGCTGGTGACACAGAACTCCACCCTCGTCGACCAGTTTTCGTCGGAATGATGAATTTGGCGCGCCATTTGCTGCCATTTCTGCAGGGCACGATGATAAGGCAGGTTGTTGTGGGCGGGTCGGATGTTTTCCGACCCAGATCCGCTGGATATCACCTCCCTGATTCCAGCAGGTTGTGATTCTCCTCCACTATTTCGACCCGTTCCATTGCAAACTTCTCCACTTGCTATCGATTTTTCGTTCAACATCTCCTTTATTAGCACGTCCAGGATCCTTAGAATCTCACCAACCATTGGTGCACTATGGCTCTTCAACATCTCGGTCGACATCTGACCAAGTAATTCTATCACTTTCGTGAGTGTGCCTTCTCCGACCATCACAGTGTAATCAATTGGTAGATGAGCAGGAAGTCCCGGCAGAAACAAATGTGGAGAAATTTTCTCTATAATTTTCTCTATTTTCCTTGCAAGCATTTTTTATTACATGTAATATATATATATACAGAAATCTTCATATGCTCCGTCCTTGTGTGCTCAGTCCGTACTCAACTTTTCGTAGTACCATCCGTTTTCGAAATTGATCGCACCATTGGAAAGCTTATACATTGTAGATGAAAATCCACATGCTTTGGTCCAGTTTCGACGACGTTATCATCGTTTAATGGACGGTTATGAATCCTCTTGGGTTAAGTAGTCCTAAATAGGATTTTAGAAATTTTCGACGATGAAGTCGCTGGAAATCGGACCAAAGATTAGGGATTTTCATCTAGAATGTATAAGCTTTCCAATGGTACGATCAATTTCAAAAACGGATGATGCTACGAAAAATTGAGTACGGACTGAGCACGCAAGGACTGAGCATACGAAGTTTACCCCTTATATATATATAACACAGAATTTTTTGTATGCACAATAGTGCTCAAAAGTGCAATTTCGGCTGTGAACACTGAAATTGGTCATATCGTTGGAAATCGTATGCACAAGAGATCAAAATCCCTACGCTTTGGTGAGGTTTATAGAGACTTCATCGCCAGAAATTTTTTAAATCTTTTCCACTTGGGTTAAGTAGTCCTTAATAAGGTTTTAAAAATTTCCAGCAACAATGTCGTTGAGACCGCACCAAATTATAGGGGTTTTGATCTATTGTGCATAAACTTTTCAACGGTATCACCAATTTTTGACTTCGTAGCCGGAATTATAATTTTGTGCAAATTTTTGTTTTATTCATATAATATGAAAAGTATATGTCAGGCTCTACAATTGATCAATATTTTAGATATACAAAGCAACGGAGCAAGATATCTCAGTTACACTTCTTGCCATCTCGTGGAGGAAGTGTCCCGAAAACCCAATCCCACATACTTGAGGTGACTCCAAACCCCGTGCTCTGCATTCTGAAATGATGGTTCATGTGGTTCCTCTTGAGGTTATGAGCAACGCCTTTCATTGGTTTTGCATGGTGCAAATAGTAATGGGTGCAGTCATACATTACGTACCCAAACAAGAAACCTCCAAACAAAGTAGCCGAATATGGTGCAGGTGATACAAGCTTGACAAAATTCCACAAAACGTTGGATAAAATCACAGCAGCGGCTGGTGGTACAACGAGGCGGAGGCTATCCATTGGGTGCTTGTGATGGCATCCATGAATAATGTAGTGGACGGTATTTCCCCAGTAGCTCAGCGTTTTCATATGGAAAATGAAGCGATGTAAAGAGTACTCGAACAACGTCAATAAGATAATGCCACCAAACATCGTCGGTGCGACATGGTATTTAGGAAGGCCATCCTTAATGGAAGATGTAACGAACCAGCACGTGACAGGTAACCAGAACAGTGGAATCACCCACCAGGGAGTGCGCGACAACAACTCCAACACTTGATTTTCGAAAAACCTTGGTGTTTCTTTGCCAACAATAGGCTGATGAACCCAGGCATCATAAGCTTCTCCAAGATGACCGACCTGAAAGACAAGGGGCTTGTTCAAATCAACCATGAACGACGGATCGACCATTGAGCGCTCCGGACAAAAAAATCGACGGCCGGATGACAACACGGCTTCTTGGCAAATTTAGTGTACAATTTCGTTGTGCACTTCTTATAGTGCACTTCTTCTCCGGAATCTCATATTTGGAGAAATTTTATAGTTCATAAATATTAGGTACAGATTTAATAATGTTATGGTCAGAATTATAATCATCACCACAGTCGGATTAAAATTATGAACCTAATATTGGAAAATTTGCACTCATGTGTGACGTTGGCATTGGGATAGTAGACTGATTATGACTAAGTTTGTATAATTATTACGCCTTTCAAAGTCTATGCATGAACAGTCAAAATCACAAACCCGGTTCGGTCCAAAACTAAGGGAAACGAGTGATGTACTGGAAATTAAATATCGAACCAAAGTTATAACTCTACAGTTGGGGTTGTTTAGGATATTTTGTGAAATTATTCGCTAGATAGAGGTGCACAAAATACAGGTAGGTATCGGGTTTACCTTGACACTGACCCGCGATCTATCGAATATCGAGTATCTGGTCAAGTTCGGATTTTAAGAAACGAATCCAATAAAATTGGTTCAAGTATGGGGTATTATAGTTCCGGTTCGGGTATTAGCCAAACCCAATCATTTTTTTTTCGTACATTGGAGGCACAAGGCCAGGCTAGAGTTGCCTTAATAGAGTCACCACTATCATGGTGGCCGGAAAACATGGGCAAAAGTGTTAAGCAGTGGGCAGTGTGTAGCCCTCCTATATCCTGACCCAAGAGTCTGCATATTGAGAGCATTGGTGGCCCGAGGTGAATCTGACACTAATACCTGTGAGGGAGGAATACCCAGCGTCTCCGAGTGTCGTGAGTGAACTTGGTCAGCATACATCGAGCCTAGATGGTGGTTTGACAATCCTGTACAAGAACCCTGATGCTGAAGAGCTGCATAAGTAAGCAGTCCCAAATTTATGTCCAAGTTCGAGTGAGTAGTTGTCTGGTATCTGATTCCAATGGCAAGGAGAGCTAAGCCATCTTTGGCTAATGCATCGGCCTCCTGCAGCTCCAACCTAGGACCATAGTATAGCTCTGTGTGCCCAATCAAGTCCCGAATTTGCCTAATTAAGGAGCTATTCGGGAGATCATCACGCCTGCCTTGCAAAGATAGCAAAGCCTCCTTACAGTCTGAGACCAAGGTTACCGAACGGAGCTGCAGATGGTTCATGATCAGCAACCCATGTAGGATAGCCCAAAGCTCCGCTGTTTTGCTTGTACAAGTTCCAATTCGTCCTTTGAAGGTCAACAAACGGCATCCTGAACTGTCTCGTAGCACCCCACCACAGGAAGCCTTGCTGTTCAGACGACATACAGCACCGTCCACCTGCATAATGAATGTGATAGGGCCTTGAGTTGCAGCAACATTTGGAAGCTCCACCTGGAGGGGCAGCCAATCAACTGCTATGGCCCGAGCTTGCTTCTGCATCGCCTGATATGCAAAAGATCGAACAGTCACCTCTGCTGCAGCTCCATCATTCTTAACGAAGAAAACGAAAGGTTTTTGGCTTTGTTTGGAAACTCCAATTTGGAATCGATCCATCATTCTCATCCTTCGTTCTTCACATATTTACTACAACTTTCTTCAGTACCGAACAAAATCCAAGTAATTGAGTTGTGTAATGATTTTCTTCTGCCAATCGGTATTGTGTGATGAGTTTCTTCTCAGGATCCATAATAGGGATGAACCTTTGGTGGGTAGTTCTTGTCTTGGGTTAGTGTTGTTACAAATGTTAAAAAGTATATTGAAAGCATCTTAAATGTACGAGGAATACTTTAGGTGTCATCCCTTTAATGAGTGAATCACAAGCATAAGGTCAGAGTTTGTGACTTTAAACACATGCATTGTTGTGCGAACATCCTCAATCCAGTGGTTAAGGACCATTTCCAGGAGTTGCATTCTTTTATGATGAAGATGCCACACATTTGCAAGTTTGTGAAGTCCTCACCTACTAGAATGACTGCCTTCATATGTGCTTAGGAAACTCATTTGCTATACTCAACTGTTAAGCTGAATGTTACTACTAGGTGGAAATTCACATATGAGATTCTTATATCAGCATCTAAGTAATTTGACTATTTGAAGATGAGACTATCAGTCAGGGTTGATTAAGGCTGTAAAAGATGATATGCCTACTAATATGGATTTGGATAGGATCAAGATATTGTGCAATTCTTACGGCTATTCTATGATGCTACACATCTCTTCTCTGCATCAATGATACCAACATCACAACTTTTTTACACAAATATCAAAGATTGAGAGTGCGTTAGACGATTTGTGTTGCAGTAATGATGATTCTGTGGCTGACACGACATGAAAGATGCAAGAGAAATGCGATAATTATAGGGGAGAGCATCAAATCACCAACACAAAGCAAAGATTAATGAATTCTTGTTCGTGGTTGCATTTCTCGATCCAACAAACAAGTTGAAATGGTTATGTTTTGGCGCTGTATTCATGCTATTTTAAAACTCAAGCCTCGATTTTCCTCTATTAAATTTTTGCGTTGTTATAGACAGGCAAATTCTATTACAGATGGCTTAGCAAAATGGGAAAGTATTAATCAATCCAAGATATTTTTATCGGCAAATGATCTTCCTTTACATATTCTATAGTTGCCGAATCATGATGTATTTACAACACATATACGGTGGAGATCATACGACTTACTTATAAAAAAACATCACAACAAGAACTTAGGCAATCCAACCTAAATATTTGATATTGAAGTAGAAATGGACTCTAGCATTTTACTCAAGTCATTGCAGACTCCGCATATGGCCCCTTGGAGGATTCAGTTATGTATTCATTCTATTACATGACTCGAGACTCGATTTTCCTCTATTAAATTTCAGTATTGTTATAGAGAAGCAAATTCTGTTGTAGATAGCTGAGCAAAATGGGGAGCATTAATCACTCCAAGAGCAACAGAGATATTTCGTTAGGAAAAACATCGTTGCAACTAAGGCGACGTCGCATTTGCCTAAAGCACTCACTAGTTCTTGAAGACTGTCGTCATTATTTTGGCATCAGTCTCCGGCCAAGGTTTGATTACACATAATAGTAGAAGTAATGAAGAAGATGCCGATTTTACTCAATCTTCTATTGCTGAGATGAAATTTTATGCTCATAAGATGATATTTTATGTTGTTGAAATGATATTTTATTATGCGAAGATGAAATTTTATGCTGCTGAAATGATTTTAAAATTCTCCTCATATGCTTATGTTGTTTTTTTACTCAATTCAATTGTAGGAGAATTTACATTACATTGATGAAGATGATACCTGGAAAAGAAAGATTACAAATGCATGGAAAAAAACTTGTTCGCGACAGCTGGAAGCAAAGTAAATTCAACATTTCTAGATGAAGATATCGAATATTTATGATAAACATTCAGGTATTATAGAATTTCATTCAAATTTTTTCGAGAAAATATATTACTATAAAGGGGGTACAAGCTACAAGGCAACTCTGACCATACCAAGGATCCAGGAAAGCAAAAACGCTGAGTAACGGCGCGCAATGGCATCTCTCCGGCGCCGGCGCCACGGCCGGTGCCAGCACCCGCCGTCTCCCCAAAGTCACCCTCTTTGCCAAGTCATCATCTCAGATTCCCAGAGACATGAGTCCCAATTAGCGTCGCGAACCCTAGCATATCTTTGGGACAGAAATCGACGAACCACGGCGGTGTATCTACCTCAATTGGCCAGCCTGAATCCATCACCAGAGCAACCGCGGCCCTAATTGGCAACCCACAAAAGAAATCGACTAGTGTCCCAGCGACAGAGTTTAAGGGAGGTCGGTGGCGCAGGATACAGGAGCGTATCCTGCGATTGCAAAAAATATCTCACTCATTCCACATTACTAATCTCCGCCTAATGGATCACGAAAGGAAATTCTGGAAGCTCTTGCTACCCACGGTAAAGTGTTGGACCTCCATCTCCCTCAATATCTAAATCAGAGGGGATGCCGATTTGCCTTTGCATGTTTTCCGAAACAAATGAACTCCCAACTCCTCCTGGACAGACTTAATGAAATCTGGATTGGCTCTTTCAAATTGGAGGTAATTTTAAGTCATGAATTTTTGAACTCTGAAGTAATTGATATGCTTAAACATTCTGATGCAATTACTGCGGGAAATTTCGATTTTGGTGATACTG
>JAOYMZ010092116.1:0-10733 GCA_025802335.1 Pinguicula primuliflora
GGGTGGGGGTAGGCGTGGGGGCATGGTTGAATTGGTGACTGTATTGTGGTTTTTTTTATTATTCTAAGGCGGATTTATGTTTTAATTAAAAATTAGTATATAACCAGCGGCTTAAACCCACAATCACAATAAAAATATCTACGAAAAATGTCACTCGCATGGCTCGCGCGTGATCGCACTCGCCGCGGGAAATTTTATCATTTTATCCTTAATTATTAAAAAAAATAAACAATAAATATATCGAAACTATATGAAGTCGCATGTCATATAGAAGCGCACGACGCCCTAATAATTATGGTGACCTCCGTTTCTACAAACAATGAGCGATGCACCAGATATTTAAAATTGTAGTAAGGTGAAAAGTTTATTAAAATAATAATAGAAATAATAATATAATATTCTAAATTAAAAAAAAAACGTGGTTTCACTTCATATGTCCGTCAGAAAATGATGATCTTGACTAAAACAACACAAAATTTTTTAGTCGTTGAGAGAGATGCTGTCGTTTTACTACCTCTTTTAATATATAGATTTGTAATTTTCTTACAAAATAACACGAAAATCAATCATTAACCTAGAGTTTAAGATAACAAAAATGTATATAAATCAACAACTTAGACAAATGTCATATAGAGTTTAAATTTGGTATGCTTAGTATTCGTCGGGGATATAGCGCATAAGTGTTTGTTGGAATGTTCCACAGAGATTTCATAAATAAATATTGACCAACTGAAATAGAAATGCGATGTTACAATCGATTACCCTAGGATCACAGTTTTAATGAGAATAGCTCACATATTCTAATTTATGTTGGCCCACACATGCGTACCTGTGCACACGAGACCCAAGCCCAGATTAGGGCCGAGTCCATTTTCAAACATGGTATCAAAGCGGGCAATCTGTGGTCTGAGATTTTTTGAGGAAAAAAAGTCCCTAGTATTGGCCCCATGGGTGGTCCAATGGGTATTAATCCAATTTGGGCATTGTTTCAGGAGACCTCAAAAATTGTTTATGAGATCCTCATAATTGTATCCGGGAAAGTCCCGAGTATTGATCACATAATGGGAATTTACCCAGGTCGGATTGTCCGTGTGGTAGCCCATCTCAACAAGGTATATCTAGTTGGACTTGAGGGACAGTGTGCTAATATCATACACAGATTTCATACATAACTTAAATATGAATGTGGTAGTACAATCTATTATCTTGGGATCAAGGTTTTAATAAGAGTAACTGATAAACCAAGATCATATTTGGTTTTAGCATCATTTATTCATTCATTTATATAATGATCATGGCTTATGTTCTTGTTTGGTTCCTTATTTGAGCCTAATTGTCTTATCTAGGTGCAAGAGGATTTTGAAAGGTGTTATACAATATTCTCACATGTAAAGGGAGCAAAAGAACAAAGATTAGCCGTTTCGGAAAAGAACCACCCACTCTTCCAAAAGATGTTGGTACATTTCGATGAAAGAAGAAGAGAAAGATTTTTCGGCCATTGCATGAAGCATCTCTACCAAACCAAAAGGCTGATCGGGCTGAAATTTCACATGGACACTTCTCACGAAGTCCTTTACAAATCATCTTCACACATCATATGCATAGGAGGCTGTCCTGATAGGGTTTAAAGCAAAATTACCATCCTGGGTTTAGTGAAGCTGCAATGACCGAGATGCCCCTAAATTCACTTGCATCTCACAAATTACTTGAGGGGCAGTCCTGCCATTGCAAAGGGAGGTAATCTTTTAAGGTTTTGACACCCTCATTCGACCAGATGCACTTTGGAGGCGCAAGACTTGCGATTTGGAGAGGATGAAGGGGATACAACCCGTGAGGGAGCAAAAATCGTGGAACAACAGATTTCTTCAGATTTATTGGAGTTTTCTTGCATCTCTTTAGTAGTTTGTGTATCGCATGCATGAGCCAAACCAAGGTGTTTTAGTTGTGTTTTTATATGAACAAAATGTGAATCTTGTGCTTAATGATGGATGCTCGGTATTTTTATCAATACTTGAATATTTTGGCCGAATGTTTGGGTTGTTTTTAGGTCATATCCTTCGGGACTGGAAGAATATGAGAAGATAAGACTATAGTAGCATTCACCTTACCGCCCTTGGGGTCTTTACCCCTAGCTTGTGAGGTCATGTCCTAAAAGAATTTAGAAGAAAGGAGAAAGAAGCTGGGCCGGCCCAACATGAAGAAGAAGCGAGCCCGACTATTTACGATCGGTTCAGGGCTCATGTGTGCAAGTGCGTGTGGGGTGAATTTGGTAGAAATGTGGGTGTCACTATTAAAACCTTGAGCCCAAGATAATTGGTTCTCCCAACAATTCCTATTTAAAGTACTTATCTCACACTTATACTTTCGGTGTGGGACAATAGCTCTTTAACAGCCCCCCTCAAGTCCGACTAGGCGAGCCCTATCGGACTTGAACGCCACACCAAAGAAGAGCGTAAGCGTACATAGGCCATTCGATCGTTACACCATTATTGGCTCCAATACCATGATAGAATTTAGAAGAAAGGGGAAAGAAACTGGGTCGGCCCAACACTTGGGGTCTCGAGCCCATGAAGAAGAAGCAAGCCCGACCATTTACGATCGGTTCAGGTCTCATGTGTGCAGGTGTGCGTGGGGGGTTAATTTTTGTTGGAATGTGGATTATCCTCAATAAAACCTTAAGCCCAAGGTAATTGATTCTTATCCACATTCCTATTTAAACTATTCTTCCCCACCTTGTCAAATCAGTGTGGGACACTTTAACACTTCCCCTCATGTCCGACTAGGCATGTCCTGTCGGACTTGAACACCCACACCATATAAATGCAGCGAAACGGGCTCTGATATCATGATAAATTTTATATAAACTGGGCCGGCTCTAAATGTGAGTCAACGGTCTCTCGGGTCAACGGGCTTTGAATAAATCGAGCCCAGTGACTACTAGGTCTTGTGTATGCAGGTGTGCGTGTGAGGGTTAAGTTGGTAGGAATGTGGGTGTCACCATTAAAACCTTAGGCCCAAGGTGATAGGTTCTCCCCACAATTCCTGTTTAAACTAGTCCAACTAAGGTTTCACAACCGGTATGAGACAAATACTTTTAACACTCCCCCTCAAGTCCAACTCGGCAAGCCCTGTCAGTCTTGAACGCCACACCGAAGAAGAGCGGAAGCATACACAGGCCATTCGGTCGTTAGACCATTATTGGCTCCGATACAATGATAGAATTCAAAAGAAATGATAAAAAAACTGGGTCGACCCAACACTCGGGTCACGAGAGCCCATGAAGAAGAAGCGAGCTCGACCGTTTACGATCGGTTCGGGTCTCGTGTGTGCAGGTGCGTATGGGATGACTTTGTTAGGAATGTAGGTGTCACCATTAAAACCTTGAGCCCAAGGTAATTGGTTCTCCCAACAATTCCTATTTAAACTACTTATCTCACACTTATACTTTCGGTGTGGGACAATAACTCTTTAACATATCCAAAGGATAGACCACATTAAGATCTTGGTTGGAGTGATGACACCAATTTTGTCCTCTAGCACATTAGGCAGTGAGTCCGGAAGGAAAAATTCTCCTTGTGCTAGAAGGCTAACTCGTATCTTAGCCATAGTGCGAGTTATACATGAATATCGTGGCCATTAAAAGCATATAGATTATTTGGTGAATAGATGCATGTAAGAACATCATGGTGAGGCAATAAATTGATGCCTTGAGTTGCCTTCTCTCTTTGTGAACCTACCTCCAATTTCTGCTTGTGTTTAGGATTGATAAACTAACATTGTTAATCTTGAACTCAATTAGTTTCTAGTTTAGTTAACTTTTATTTAGTAGTCGGGTTCAAACAATCATAAAATGGTTCGGTTGGTTTGTGATAGTCTAAGAATTATGGCATATTTTGAGTCTACTCTCTGTGGGATATGACCTTTGCTCATGCATTGTACTACCTATTGATGGTGTATACTTGCAATCTCACTTCGTGATCATCAAGTTTTTGGCACCATTGTCGGGGAGTAGCGCTCCATTACGTGCTTTTAGTTTTTAGTTTTATTGCATTGTTAAATGTTTTTTTTTCTTACTTTGTTCTAGTTTGTCTCATATTCCTATTTTGTTTTTGGAAGATAGTGCAAGATCAAGCCACCATTTGCTGACCATAATCCCCTTGAGCAGAGATTAAGTAGAGATTTGAGGGCAGCAAGAAGAGCTAGAAGAGGTGAGCCAATTTTGCAAGAGGAAATCAAGGAGGAATCTGTTGGAGAATAACCTGATTGAGATAGAAGACACTGATTTAAACACTGAAGCAACTATGGAAAATCAGATCATCCCTCATGATGATGATAGACCTTTGGAGGCATTTTCAATGCCTGCAGCTATTGTTATGGCTCCTTCCATCCGAAGACCACCTATTGTTGCCAAGAACTTTGAGTTAAGGTCTTCAACAATTCAGCTTATGCAGTCATATTCTACCTTTGGAGGAGCTGAAATTATGAACCCGTGTACACACATTGATGGTTTTATAGACGTATGTGACACCATCAAGATCAATGGAGTTGATCACGAGGCAATTCGGCTTAGGTTATTTTCTTTCTCTTTGAAGGAGAAGGTCAAGGATTGGTTATATAGCTTACCTCCCGATTCTATCCACACTTGGGAAGAGTTGAGAAAAGCGTTTATCACACACTTCATCCCTCCATCAAGGACAACAAGGATCTTGAGTGAGATTCAGACCTTCAGACAAAGGCCACAAGAGAATATTTATGAGGCGTGAGAATGTTTCAAGGGCCTACTTAGGAGTAGTTCCAATCACGGTATACAACATTAGAGACAGATTCAATCCTTCTTCTTTGGATTAGATCACACACTAGGAGGGATGTGGACTCAGCACCTAATGGGGTATTCATGCATAAGTCTTATAATCAAGCTTATGGTCTTTTGAAAACACTTGCACAGAATGGCTATAAGTGGCATGTTGAGAAGTTAGCTCAAAGAGGAGTGGAATCAGTGATGAGTGCTTCTCAGAATGACAATTTGGAAGTAACTTTGTATGCTTTGACAGTTCACGTAGCTCAGTGGGGACCTAATCAGAAGATGCAACAACCCTCTCCTCAAGTTCTTGCAGTGCATCATGCTTTGTGTGATCTTTGTGGAGGAGCTCACCATGTGAGCAATTATCAAGAATCCTCTCAAGTGGATATTGAGCAATTGAATTATATGCAGCAATAGAGGTGACAACAAGGAGGCAATCCAAACAACTTAGAAGGAATGAAGAACCTGCCTTCTCATGAAGTAACCCCCAGGGTGCTCTGAATTCCCATCTTTTGCAGCCTCTAGCCCCTAAACGTCATTACCAGCAGACATCTGCTACATTTAGGAGCCAAGACACGGATCAACTTGCTAATTTGAAGGATGTGCAACGTCAGAACTCTGAGATGATCAATCACCTCACTCAACATAACTTCAGTTTCTCTTCCAAGATGGAAAACACCCTTCAGCAAGATCAAACAACTATGCAAAGCCAGCAGGTAACCTTGAAGAAGCTTGAGAATACTAGTGGGTAGCTAGCAAACCAGATGCAAGAGAGAGAGAAATGAGTTTTTCCAAGCTTCGCTGAGAACAACCCTAGAGACAGTTGTCAAGCTATCATCTTGAGATCTGGGAAGGAGTTGGAGGAGACCCAATTACCTTCTGTAGTCATCACAGCAACTGATGAAGAGCAAGTGAGGGGTGACGCCGAAAGAGAGAAAGACAAAGTGAAGCCACCGTCAAGGAAAGAGAAGAGATGGGTTGAAGCTGAACTCGCAGCTGAAAATGTAATGAAAGCTCCCTATCCTGGAAGATTGATTCAACCACTCTTGGAGAAGCAATATATGATGTTTTTGGAGTTCTTCAAGAAGCTTGGGATCAACATTCCATTTGTTGAGGCACTTGAGAAGATGTACATCTATGCTAAATTCATGAAAGACATACTGACACGCAAGAGGAAGGTTGAAGACGAGGGAATCATTCCTTTGATAGTAGAGTGCTCAGCCATTTTGAGCAAGCCGATACTTCCAATGCTTTCTGATCTAGGGAGTTTCAATGTCACTCGTTCTATAGGAGAGTATTCATTTGGTAGAGCTCTTTGTGATTTAGGTGCAATTATTAACTTGATGCTTTATTCTATCTTTTTAAAATTAAGTTTTGCTGAGCCCACACCTACAAGCATAACTCTGCAGCTCGCGGACAAAGCTTGAAGAGGCCTAGAGGAGTGGTGGAAGATGTTTTAGTGAAGGTTGAAGGTTTTACTTCCCCGTGGACTTTGTGATTCTAGACATGGCAGAAGATCAGGGAGTTCCTATCATCCTAGGATGACCTTTCTTGACAACTGGGGGTGCACTCATTGATATGAAGAAGGATGAGCTTAAGATTAAGAATGAAGATGAAGAAGTTTGCTTCAGCGTCTACCCTGCAATGAAGATGCCCTTGGATGAGTTTTATGAAGCCGAACAGTGCAATACTATAGAGGCACAACAGAAGGATTTAGCTGTGGCAGCCTGAATTAAAGGCAGAACTTTAGCCAAATCCATTCTGCCCATCGAAAGTCGGGTACAAGTAGTCTCGTCCCATCCGAATAGCCATCTTGTGATGTCCGTAGGTCAAGAGACCCTTTGGGATGCATATCTGATGCTTTGGAAGCTTGCTTGGTTAGTGAGAGTTCAAAGGTGCTGCAAGAACCCTTGATAGAAGGATGTCATTTGGATTATGTAATGCTCCAACTACATTGCAAAGGTGTGTGATGGCTATTTTCTCAAATATGATTGAAGAGATCATAGAAGTCTTCATGGATGACTACAGTGTCTATAAAGATGACTTTGAGCAGTGCTTAGGGAATCTGAAGAAGGTTTTGCAATGTTGTGAAGATATCCAATTAGTGCTTAACTAGGAGAAATGTCACTTCATGGTGAAGGAGGGCGTAGTTTTGGGACATAAAGTGAGCAAAGTAGGTCTTGAAGTGGACGAGGCAAAGATTTAAGTCATCAAGAGTCTACGCCCTCCAACTTTAGTGAGATCAGTGACGAGTTTATTTGATCATGTAGGGTTTTATAGGAGGTTTATCAGAGGTTTTTCAGTCATAGGTAGACCCTTGTGCCATTTGTTGGAGAAAGAAGTGGAATTCAAAATGAAAGTGGAGTGTTTGCATGCTTTTGAAGCTTTGAAGCAATACTTGATCTCTGTACTAGTGATGCAAGCACCTGATTGGAGCCTAAAGTAATGTGTGATGCTTCTGATTCTACTATTAAAGCAGCCCTTGGACAAAGAAAAGAGAAGTTATTCACCATTATCTTCTATGCAAGTAGGATGCTCAGTGCTGCAGAGTTGAATTACACAACCACTGAGAAGGAGAGGTTGGCAGTTGTGCACTCCTTCAACAAATTCCGAGCTTACATCTTGGGGAGTGAGGTGGTAGTCTATTCTGACCATGCAGCCATTCGTTATTTGATGAACAAGAAGGATGCCAAGCCTAGATTGATTCGTTGGATCCTCTTTTTTCAAGAGCTTGACATGGAAATCAAGGACAAGAGAGGAGTAGAGAATGTGGTGTCTGACCACCTTTCAAGACTTGAAGACAACAATTCAGCTCCTATCTCTTATGTTCCCATTGGACATACCTTTCCTGATTACCAGCTCATGGCCGTGACTAGCCACTCCACACCTTGGTATGTTGATTTCATAAATTACTTATCTTCTAACATGCTTTCTCTTTTTTCTTATCAACAGAGAAGGAAGTTCTTCGCTGATTTGAAGCACTACTATTGCGAAGAGCCTTATCTATACAAAATTTGTGTTGATCAGGTCATCAGTAGGGGTGTACCAGAGGATGAGATGGAGTCCATTCTATATCATTGTCATTCTCTTGAGTGTGGTAGTCACTTTGGTGGGCGGAGGACATCAACTAAGGTGTTGCAATGTGGATTCTCTTGGCCCTCTTTGTTAAAAGACTCCCACAACTTTGTCCAAGCATGTGATAGGTGCCCAAGAATGGGTGGAATCTCCAACAGGAATGAAATGCCACAGGTTGGTATGCTTGAGGTGGTGCTCTATGATGTTTGGGGGGTTGATTTCATGGGTCCTTTTGTGCCAAGCAATGGACATCTCTACACATTGGTTATTGTAGACTATATTTCTAGATGGGTGGAGGCCATCTCCTCTCACAAAAATGATGTAGCTTGTGTAGTGAAGTTCTTGAAGCAAAACATCTTCTATAGATATGACACTACTCGGTTTATCATATCTGATGGAGGTTCTCACTTTTGTAATAGGCTCTTCTCCAATCTCTTGGCCAAGTATGGTGTCAAGTACAAGATCTCTACTCATTATCATCCACAGGCCAATGGTTTGGCTGAGGTTTCCAACAGAGATATCAAACAAATTCTAGAGAAAACAGTGAGCATCACTAGGAAAAATTGGGCTTCAAGGTTATCTGATGCACTGTGGGCTTATAGAACAGCTTTTAAAGCACATATTGGAGCATCACTTTATAGACTAGTCTATGACAAGGCATGTCATCTTCTTATGGAGTTAGAACACAAGGCATTTTGGGTCATCAAGTATTTGAATATGGATCCACTGGCTTCGGCGGAGAAGAGGCTATTGCAGCTATATGAGCTTGAGGAGATCCGTCACAATGCCTATGAGAGCTCCAAGCTCTACAAAGAAAAGACTAAGTTATGGCCTGACAAGCACATTAAGAAGAAAAGCATCCAAGCTGGCCAGCAGGTGCTTTTGTTCAATTCTAGGTTGAGGTTGTTCCAGGCAGTCACCTTAAAGCTTGTTTGGGAAGCAACCCAAGCCAAGTATCTTGTTTGATGCAAGAGAATCCACATTGCAACACCCAAACTTGTTATTTTATTTTACTTTCTTCGTTTTCTAACTTGTTTGATGCAAGAGAATGAAGTAAAACCGGTTTGAGCCAAGTGTGGGGTACCTACACCGCGTGATCAGTCACTCTACATGAAGATTAAGGTGTTCAAAGGAGCTAGAAGTCATTGGAATCCAATCAACAACAACTCCCAGGTTGTATTGCTCCAACTCCCTTGAGCATACTCTATAATTTCTGCACATACTTGTGGAAAAGCATGATTTTAAGTGTGGGGTAGGGATGTAGCATATGATATTGAGCTGAGTTACTCATATATATACTGTTGAGTTGCTACTTTTGAACTTTTGGATTCACTTTGATTCATCTTGATGCATTTGAGCCCACTTTTTCAGTTGAACACCTTGATCTATGCTCATTTCACATTCCCATTGTTAATTGTGTACTACGCATGCTTCCTGATTGTGGCTTGAGTAGCTGTTGATGCCTATGTGGGTGAGAAAGCTAGATTTTTCATTGGTTTGAAAGGAAGTAGTCCATGAGCTGAGTGACATCCGAAGTTGAGTATTCACATTAATTTTTATGAGGGAAGGGAGTGAAACAGCTTCTCCTTTGGTCTGAGTGAGTGGATTATGGTGAAACTGCTCCTTACACACACTGATCAGAAGCTAGAACCAGCTAGAATTCAATGGAAAATGCTGAAGGAAAGAAAAGTTAGAAAGCTTGAGCAAAGAAATAAGAAAGAAGAAAGAAGGTCAAGGTGTTCGCCGCCGTAAAAATGTGTTAATTTTTTAAAATTAATATTATGACTACTTCGCCGCCGTAAAAATCTAAAACCATATCCTATAAATCCTAAGAGCTAAATGCTATAAACCCTTAATCCTATCATTTAAAATTTTATAAATAAAAGATCCAAAATAAATTATAATTTTATTTTATTATTTAATTTTAAATGATTAATAATAATTATACTGACATGGCAATAATGATGTGTCAAAATGCTGATGTGACAGTGATGACATGTCAATTGGTGCATTTCGAATGTCAAATATGGGTGCTCTATATTATTTTCGCTGTATTTCTTATAATATCTTACCTTTTTTTTTTCACAGGACATGGTGTTGAGTTGCTTTTGGTCGAGAGGAGGACCATTGGATTCGAAATCTTGTCGCGTAGCTATTAGATACGAAATCTTTCACTTTTGGACAACATGTGTACAAATCCATTAAAGCCAAGGGAAGCCATATTAGCCAAGGACAAGAGATACCAATTCTTCCAGTTTTGGGCAACATGTGTTCAAATCCATTAAAGCCAAGGGAAGCCAGCTGCCGACGGCATGGCTTGGCATGCCGATAATCAGACCTTGAAATAGCAGTCTTCAACCACAACAATTTGGTTTGTTATTTTATAATTTTCGGAAAGAAACAAATATGAAATATAGACCTCCGAGTTTTTTTTTAAAAATTATTTTCGGAATTGTTTTTGGTCTAGCGGATAACCATTATCTTGGAGATCTTGATTTGTGGTCACGGCCAAAGTACCATTTCCAGGTTGTGATTGGGACACAAGTTGTCCAGAATTGAAAAACAATAATGACAGAAGATGAAGCAAAAGCATAGGAATGGGTATAATTAATTGATGGATGAAAAGTGTAGAATTTTGTGGGCAAAAGCTTTCCAAGTCTCTTATTGCACAACTAGGTTATGGCCCGTGTCCTCAGGGCACGGTTCCGAGAATAGTACTACAATGACAAATAAACATATCGACGGTGCTCAAGGAAGAAAGAAAGAGAATGTGGAAGTTCGCAAAAATGGCGATATGAAGTCGGAGCGAAACACCATAGGCGAACACCGTAGGCCCAGTACAGGTTCGTGAAGTTAC
>JAOYMZ010092117.1:0-10733 GCA_025802335.1 Pinguicula primuliflora
TGTTTCCACACAATTGGCCCAATTATAAAAACTGTTCTTAGGAAGATAAAATAGGCTGAAATGGAAAAATTTTATACCTCACAAGTTATGCAAGGACGATCCTAACAAAGAAAAAGCAACTACAGAGTTGAACAAAGTCAAAGAAATTGTGCAAAAAGTATTTGATGAATACAATGACTTGCCGTTGCCACCACAATCAAATTCTTTTCCTGGTGAAACATCCGCCACAGGTTATTATATTATTTATTCAATTTAACATTCATATATTATAGTATATTCTGTTAGAATTTACATGTAATTCTAGTTCTAGGACATAGGAGAAGGGTGATTTGAACGATGATGATTTTGAGTCTTTCAAAGAATTGGATGATAAAAAAGAAGGGGAGAGTGAGTTGGAAAGGTACCTTAAAGATCCCTGTGAACCCAATGATCCCGAGTTTCAAATTTTGATGTGGTGGAAGCTCCACGAGCGTAAGTATCTGGTGTTAGCGAGAATAGCACGAGATATAGTGCCTTTCCCGTGTCTACTATGTCATCTGAGTCGGCTTTGAGTGTCGGTGGCCGAGTAATCGGTACACTTCAGAGCTCGTTGCTTCCTTCTACGGTTGAGGGATTAACATGTGCACAAAATTGGATGATCTCTTCTTCTGATATTATTGAAGATTTCGCTGCACTATCCCTAGAAAATTCAGAGGCGGATCCTGATATGGTTGCAATCGATACAGGTAATATATATTTAAATAGTTTTATGATTATATTAAAGATTATATTAAGAGAATTAATATTATATTAACGTTAATATTTCCTTTTAATTTATTCAGGTATCCACACAGATCCTGATCGCATATTGAATTCACTTGCCTCGGTCCGGGTTTAAACATTAAACATGTATTTAAGATTATCGGACTTCGGACATGTATTCTGAACAACTAACTTCATTTTTGTTATGCTTTTAATATATATATTTTTAAATATATTAACGGTCGGTTACCGATGGTAACCATTATCGTCGGTAACAGTTACCGACCAAATACGGTACCAGTAACGGTACCGTCTATCCTTTACCGACTATCAGTTGATATCAATAAGGGATCGATCGGTAGAATTACCGACCGACTGACAGGCCTACTCTATATAGTTCATTTTGATACATGTAGGATAACATTAGTCAAAAGAGAATTAATTTAAAGCATAATTAAATGGTCCACAACAACTCAAGCTCCGGTTGGAATCTTGAAAAAGATGGTGAGGCTAATGCGAAATTTTTTATGGTGGGAAACAACTACTGGCCCTAGAAGTGGCACAAGCCTGTTCTCCTAAGGTTAATGGTGTATTAGGGGTACAAAATCTGAAGCAATTTAACTTTGCACTCCTAGGAAAATGGGGATACAGGATGATTGAGGAAGGTGATTATCTTTGGGCTAAAGTATTGCACTCTATCTATAGAGAACTGGAAGTAAATCCTAGTATGGAAGGTAGAAGGCAGGTGAGACAGTCACATTGGAGGCAAGATATACAGAGAGCTATTCTAAATGACGACAGGTTCACATCACAAATATGCAGGAAACTGGGCAATGGTGCAAGATTAAAATTCTGGACCCATGTGTGGCTATTGCAGCAGAGTATTGCAACCAAATTCCCAAGAATATTCAGAACAATAGTTTATAAAGAAGCAACTTTGCTAGAAAAAGGGAGGTTTGAAAATACCTGGAGATGGTTGTGGTTGTGGAACAAACAACTTGAGACTGAGGAACTTGCTGAATGGAATGAACTGACCTGGCAAATGCAGCAGCGCCAACGCAAGAAGAGGATGTCTGGGCCTGGATTGGAGCCAATGGACGCAAATACATTACCTCTGCTCAGTACAATCAATTAATGCAGCAAGAATGGAACGAGCTAGATGATAATACAGCTGCAAGTAAGAGAAGAGGGTTGAACTTCCCGTCAATTACCTGCCCAAATTGCGAGTTTGAAGATGAAACAGCTTTGGACCTATTCATAAATTGCCGAGCTTGGAGAAATTGTATAAGATGGGTAGGAATCGACCTCCAACTGTCGCGGTCACTGCTGAAAATCGGAAAACCTACAAGCAACCAGCAGCTCACCTTGCGAGAAAGAAGACTGTGGGCTATGATATGGCAACTCACTTGTTGGAATATACGGAGAGTCCGCCATAACCTTTAATCAAGAACATATGGATTGGAATTTGGTTGTTGGACAAATTTAGCTCACTTCCTGCTAAGCATGCCAGTACATCAAAAAAATCAGCCTAGGTGTTATCAGTGGCGGATACTTGAGGTCTGTCCAGGGTTGCCTAATATAGGATACAAATTCTATGAATTTAAATAGGGGATGTCGGGTAGTACATGTCCAAGGAAAAAAAAAATTTAGGGAGCGTAGGTGCAACCGACACACCCCAATTGGCTCCGCCACTGGTGTTAGTTATGTGTAATGGTATATTGGACCAAAGTACTATATAGTAGCGGATAGAAAAGGAATGAAGACAAATATAGATATGTAAATAATTACAATAAATAAAACTTCATTAGCCAATAAAATGGTCCCCAAATCAATTATATTCAATCGAACATCGATCTATCTCGTCATTTTTGGTCCTAAAATTCCATCTCCTCCGCTGTGACTTCCGACAGAACCCTTTTGCTGCGCAAATCTGCAGGAACTTTTTTTCCTGATTAAACGCCTAAAATCTCTATCCGGAAAGATCTGATGGTGGGTTACATGTAACGTATTTCTTTAATTGCTTTCGAACAAGTTCTCAGAATCCAGAAGACGGGGTCAAAGTCATCCGGTTAATCACCATCACATTTCCTTCCACACGCTGCGGAGACTTGTACTTCCCTACAATTTGATGTCCGAATGCCGAGCAGTAATCGCACTGCTGTAAACATTGCCATGTCGATTCTCCTCATCTTCCTCTTACTCTCTATCATCCAGGGCTCCTTATCTCTATCCTCAACATTCAGTAAGTTCCCAACCAAACTGTTGTCGTTGTTTTTAATATTTGTAGATCTATTCTGTCGTCCTCGGTAACTGGTTTTCTTATCTTTTACTAACTGAACTGAAGTATCAATTTTTGATTGTTTTTCCCCTTGCTTGATTGCGATTGCCCATTTCGATCGGAACCCAAATCTCAGACTACACTCTGCACATTGATTGCGGCGGGCTTGTGAATTCAACCGACGCCTTTCTGGTCAACTGGCTCTCCGATAGATTCTACTCCGCTGGCTCCGCTTCCGTCGTTTCTGAGCCGCTGAGATTTATACACCAGCAAGAAAAGACCGTACGCTTCTTCCCCATCTCCGTTGGGAAGAAGAATTGCTACTCCATACCAACCGGCGGCGGCGGCGGTTCACGCTACAACCTACGCACATTCACCGTGTACGATAATTTCGATGGGAAGGCGCACTCGCCGTCGTTCGACGTTTCTGTAGAGGGCACTCTAGTCTTTTCATGGAGATCACCTTGGCCCGAATCCGTTTCCCGATCCGGCGCCTATTCGGATCTCTTCTTCTACCAAGGTGATGACCCGGTCATTGACGTCTGCTTCTACAGCATTGCGACTGATTCGCCTGTTATAGGGTCTTTGGAATTGACCCAAATTGACACCAACGCTTACGAATTCGAGTCCGCCAAGAATTCAAGCGATTACATTCTGGTCAATTATGGGCGGCTTTCATCCGCCCCGGATGAATGGGGATCGGGATTCACCAATGACACGGATGTATTTGGGCGATCGTGGCAATCGGAAGCAGAATTCCGGAGCCCATCGATCACCACTGCTAACGGGGTCACGATTAAGACCATTTCTGCCATGAAACCTGTGGCTAACGTTGAAACGAGCCCAAATTATTTCCCGGCGAAGCTTTATCAGACAGCGATTGTGGCGGTTGGAAATGGAGGTGGGATATTGGAGTATGAATTGGCCGTGGATGCGAAGTTGGATTACTTGATTGTTTTCCACTTTGCGGAGATTGATGCGGGCGTGATAAAAGCCGGGCAGAGGGTATTTGATGTTATTGTGAATGGGGACAATGTGAGTAGGGTGGATGTGTTCAAAGAAGTTGGAGGGTTTACTGCTTATGATTGGAGCTATGTGGTCAAGAATTTGAGTAGCACTACTTTGAATTTGAGGCTGGAATCGGTGGTTGGAAGCCCGATCATTTCTGGGCTAGAGAATTATGCGATTGTTCCTATGGATCTCAAAACTGTTCCTGATCAAGGTACGTAGGGGTGTGTGGTGAGATAACTCACTGCACACTATACAGTGCTCATGTGGCACTACACACTAACGTATATATGGTGAAAAGTTTGGTTATTCCTTTCTCTTCTTGAACATGAAGACTGGTGTTTGCAAAACTAGTAGTATTCTATATTTGTTGTGCAATGTATGTAATGAGTTCAATATGTCCTTCCTCCACCTTCATTGACAACTTCTGCTCATTTATATCACATTTTGTCTTTGTTTTTTTTGGCGAATTTGATAGAGACATGATGTATTCTCTGTTTTGGGTCATCGCTTTTGCAGTTGTTGCCATGAAAGCTCTAAAAGAATCACTTCGAGTACCAGATAGAATGGGCTGGAATGGAGATCCATGTGCACCAACCTCATGGGATTCTTGGGAGGGGGTCACTTGCCATTCCAATAAAGATGACTCTGCTCTTGTGATCTCCCAAATGTAAGAATCTTCTCTATTTCAACAGCTCATTTGACAACAGAAGTGCAGCTTCAACTTTGATAAAATAGGTCGAAAGTTGAGTAAGTGAAAACCCACTATTAATCCTCTTTGAAAAAAAACCTTGCTTGCTTGTTGGAAAAATGACTTTGACGGGGAAATGAAAATAGCATAGTTCATAAAGTAGTAACTTATGTTCTGAATGCCATCCTGCTGCACCACAATTCTAGGCCAATTTATAGGAAGAGAGGAGTCACTGCATAGTGTGCAGTGCCCACGTGCCACACCGGGATTGGACGTGTCAATGGGCCCGTGCAGAAGTGTTGACCACCCACCCCTTCCGCACCAATCTCAGTGTGCCACATGGACACTGCACATTATACAGTGCCCATGCTCACTGCACCTCCTGCTCCCTAATTTATACCACCGATTACAATGACAACTGCCGTACAATTTTAGTGAATTTTTAGTGCTGTAATCTGGACTCATCAATTTGTCTTACTTTCGTTTATGATGCTTCTAGAGATCTGGGAAGTCAAGGTTTGAAAGGTTCAATCACTGACCAGATTGGCCTTTTGACGAATTTGGTAAGCCTGTAAGTATCCACTGTAATCCAAATAAACTCATGCATCCAGTTCCCTCGTGCACCTGTTAGAATTTGTGTTCAAAATGGATTCATTTATTTATCTGAAAATTAAGAATCATAATTATCCTGAATGATTTCGTTACATGCAGGAACTTGAGTTCCAATTCCTTGGGAGGGAGCATTCCTTCCCAGTTGAGCCAAAAGTCACTTGTGAAGCTGTAAGGCGACTTGTTCATTTATTTAATAATTTTTTATTCCCACGTTTCGTAAGGAGTAATGGCTAATGCTACACATATATAATTTTTTCATACATAATTATTATGACCGATAACATGTTAGACACTTGTTATTATAATTGGATCTCTTAAGTTTAACACATTTGTTTTGATGTCATTATATCATGTGTCAACATTATGTATGAAAGAATTATGCTCAAAGAATTCTGTTGAAAGCTTTCATGAAGTTTGCGAGGCTCTATTGCATATTATTTTCTTGATTTATTCTCCTTTTTCATGTTTAATTCTGCAGGGATTTGTCAAATAATAAATTTACTGGGTATATACCAGATAGTCTTACCTCCGCCAGTTTGCAGCTTGTGTAAGTTGAAGCTTCTATAAATTTGTTAAATGTTCTTCATTTAGGCTTACGCGAGGAGGGAGAATGGAGATATTTTTCCTGCATATATTCCTTTCAAAACTCAGCTATCCTCTGCACTCTCAAACAAGTCGTAATTTCTTGTCATAATATTGAAGTTCAGATATCTGTGCTAGCAAGCTCTTCTAAACCCGAGGATTTGATTTCAATAATGCATAGTTTTGTTCGAGAATACGGTCGCCTAGGCCGCTTAGCGGGACCGCCCTCTGTTGCATAGGCTGCCTAGGCACTGGGCAACCCCTGTCTGCTCAACGCTTTCTCGAAGCATAGCATACATGATACAACCATGATTGCTTTGATCTCCCATTCTTAAATCTAAAGACACCATGTTTTTTTTCAGGTTTCTGAATAACAACTTCTTGGTAGGTCAAGTTCCGGAAGAACTCTATTCAATCGGCCTACATGGTGGAGCTATAGAGTACGCTCTCTCTTATGAATCAACCACCTTCTATGTCCACAACAACTGGCACATACATCTTATCTTATCTTTCTGCATATGTCCAACAGACTGTTACTTCCTTTTTTTTTCAGCCTCCATGGTAATAGAAGATTGTGTGGTGTCCCTTCTCTACCTGGCTGCTCACTTTTCTGGGGTAAACACGGGTTGTCGTTGGGTGCTAAAGTTGCAATTGCTGTATCATGTCTGGTTATATTGTGCTCAATAATTCTTGTAACATACATCTGCATTGTGTGGAAACGCCGTAATGACTATGACTTTGGCCTGCCGGCTGAACTCATGAGTAAGTCCTTCCTTCCGCGTAGGTTTCCTCCATTCAAGCAGCCATGTTTTTTCCGGAGGAGGGGAGCGTGCAGTAAGAAAATGACTGCACACTTTGCCGTGCCTACGGCACCGTGAGATTGGGCGATCAGCTGGGCTGCGTAAAGGTATTGAACACCGGCCCACCTGCCACACCAATCCCGCGATGTCACGTAGGCATCGCATAGTGTGCAGTGATTTTCTCACTGCACACCCCCTGCGCCCGTTTTTTCCCGATGTGATGAGTGAGTAGTATAATGTTTTTCTAACAGCTCTTGCTGCGAAGAGAAATAAATACCAGAGACAGAAATCACTGATGGATCTTGAAATGGAAAGCCAACATGCCAAAGGATTCATACCGACGTACAACGTGAGCTGATGAATTAGTAGCAATCTTCTACAACGAAATTTTTTGACAAACTCAAAGCTTATCAGACGATGTAGATAAAGGTTAGAGGATCTTGATTGCATCGATACGAGGCGAAAACCGGGATAGTTGCCGTCAGGAAGTGTTTGCTAACTGCTTGTGTTGAAAGTTAGACTAGTGAAGGAGAGAGCCTAAGCTACTCTGCTGCTGTGTATCTTGGCCAAATACAGATCTCAGTTGAACGAGAACGATGCTATCGACGCCATAATTGAACGTGGTGAAATGTTTAGTGATCCACATTTCTTGCTTCATCACATCTAACAGCCACATCGTTGGTGTTTGTCTGCATTATCTGTGGCTTTAATTCTTTGAGAAGGAGAAACTTTCAGCATTACACTACAACTTCATATTCTTGTGTTGCTCAGAAGGATGTAGGGTGTGTTCGGCTGACACTATGCAATACCTCATATGCCACTGTAGGATTAATGTGCCATAGAGCCGGTGTTCAATATTTTTGCACGAGCCTGCATATCGGACAATTCTGCAGTGACTATACACACCCCAAATCCCGCTCAGAAGGTTGAAAATAAAAACCCATCACAATGATGTTTCATACCAAATAGTGGAACTAGCTCAAAAATGGGTGAGGTCTAGAAAGATAGGGTACAATTTTTTTTAAATGAATAATAAAATAGTACAAATATTTAATATCATAATCAATAATAAAACGACTAAATAAATATCTCACGATGGCCATTTTTACTCTAAAATTCTTTGATATTATAATTCGCATCAATTTCACTAGATAACTATTTTTCCTTCTAAACAACCATCGAATCTGAAAGATATTGACTCTTGCTTTTATTACGAAGAATAATTTTCATAACTGAAAATGTTCATTCTATTGTTACAGTAGTAGCTGGAAGGAACAAAATAATGCAGATCGGTCTGCCAATCAAATGATAGCCTTGTGTCTCGTTTGTCTCACTCAATCTCTCACACAACTCATAAATATTTGATAAATCTTGAAAGCTGTCATTCGAATGTAAATCATACATGTACTGTTGCAATTGAGTTCTCAACTAATGTAACTCCTGCTGATAAAAATAATCTCGATAAAACTCTTCAGTCAGACTACAAATACAATCAATGTCGAATAATTTAAACTTCTCTCTTGGATCTAAAGAATACTAAGCTGAAGAAGTTTAACTCTATCATCAGGAAATTTATAGCTGATCTCATCAAATTGACATTCCATCGCAATATCAAACAATTCGACTCTATAGTGATGCTCAACCGTGACAACGGTTACACATCACTCAGAATCTGTATACAAATCAGTCATAATTGATATTTCCAAATATACTCTGCAACATTAATTTGGGAATAGAACCCAAAGAACAATCAATCACTTTTTATCTGAATAAAGGTAAACCGTTAACAGACAGAAAATAAGAATCAACAGTAAAAAATTTCAACAATAACTATTTCATGGTACTCACTCTTCACCTGTTTTAACCATTATATGTCCATCGGACAATATTAAATATTATCATATTTATTGCAGCTGGCGTGAGAGTCAATTCAATACAGGTGTCATACTGTTCCCCAATTTCGAGTTCTATGGATTAGTATATGGTCGATCTCCGACGCAGACTGTAGGGTGGACACCATTGAGCACTCCTGCACCTCCTACTTGTGGTATGCATAGTCTGACACTGCAGTTTGGTGTAGGGGCATTTGATACTGGCACGAGCATATCGTATGCTGGTCAGGACCCCAAGACGCCCCCAGTCACACATTTAGGGACCTCCATTATGCACTCACACTTGATTCAGACATTATTCTTCTTACTTGTATGGCAGAAGATGATGATGACCCATCTGTTCCTCCTCTTATGGATATCATATAGATGAGTTGGGGAGCCTAAATCCGTGAAGAAAAAGAAGAAGGAGAAGCGATAACTGTATCAAGATGCAAGGGAGTAGGATCAAATCAATAAGAGTGGAATTAATGGAGAGACTCAAATTGGTACTAAGAAGAAAAAGAAGAAGAGAAAATAATCAAATAGTTGGTTACTTCATTAGTTTTTTTTTATAAGTGTTTACTTCATTAGATGATTGATGAACTTGTTGTTAATAATGGATAAGGAAAGGATTATTCAAAAAATTTCTTTAATATCATGATCCCTATAATTTAGGGATCACGACCCAATCATGAGATCATGGGAAGATTTGCAAGTTGTAAATGTATGTCTATAAATATTGTAAACTGTCAATCAATACAAATGAGAGAGAAAATTTTCTCAAACATTCTTTCTTTTTCGGCTTGATATGGTATCGAAGTAGCGTTTTCGATCTTGAAAAACTGCATCATCACCTACCAAAATCCGGCAATACGACAAAGGAATTGACACCGGCCGAGGCCAGCCTTATGGCTGACTAATTCAAAAAGTGGCTACAAACTCAAGAAGGCTCATCAACCATCGGATCAGAGTCAGAGAGTCTGAATCACAATGGTGCTGTGGTGGATATCAAACTAGAAAATCACAATTACATATTGGGGTCTCGTCTCATGGAGGTTGCTTCAGCAGCCGGGAGCGACTCGAATTTATCATCGGTATAGCCAAAGCTACAGCAGAATATGATGCAAGCTACTCTACATAGAAAACAAGGGATTCACAAGTATTTAAATGGATCACTAGAGCATGGACAAGCAACTGGTGCATAAATATGAACATTATCTGACAGCATACGAGTATGGGAAGTGTTGAAAAAAACGTTCAGTGCAGGTGAGGATAGTTTACAGATCTTCAACCTTATCACTAAGGCATATCATTTGATTCAAGGTCAGACTTCCATTGAAGACTATTATGGCCTGTGTACTTCTCAATGGCTGGAGATTGATCGTCGTCGCCTTAATCCTATGGAGGCGATCAACAACATAGAAAAATTCAACAAAATCCAAGATGACATTGCTTGCTCACCTGTCTCACGGGCCTCAATCCGGAGTTTAACAACATATTTTGTGATATTTTAAAAGAGATTCTAACATCCTCAGTTGAGGCCGCCTATGCAACCATCCGACAGGAAGAAGCCCGCAATCAAATCATACTGGCGACAGCCCCCAACGGATCCATTACATCACAGGGCATCGGAGCCGGACTTGCTATGAGGAATAATTTCACACAAAAGGGCACACAACATCGACCGTGGAATGAACCTAGGCGGTCAGATAGTCGTTTTCCAGCAAATTCATCATCCCGCAAGACTGTTCGATGTGAACATTGCAACATTCTAGTGCAACAAAATTGGAGTGTTATAAAAGCAATGGTTACCCAGGAGAGCATAAATCTATCCGCTGTGAGGGTCGTACGGCCGTGACCGATGGGAGTCACCTAGACGCAGCAGATGGCGTCAATGACTTGTCCATCACGAATGCCAGAATTATAGGAGATGGATGGTGGGATAAATATATATCACACTATTGTGCAAGCATACACAGTCGTGCAAGTAATAAATCCTTGGTGAGCAAGGGTCATCTCCCCATGGAGTAGTCCTAATCTAGTTAAGCTTTAAACACAATCAGAGTAACCGAACATAAGTGGGTTGGCTTAACTACAAACTAAACATGAAATGCACTAAAACAAACTCAAACATAAGGACCAAGTACTAG
>JAOYMZ010092118.1:0-10732 GCA_025802335.1 Pinguicula primuliflora
TCTGTTCTATATATCTATATATATATATATATATATATTAAAGTTCTATTTTCCAACCTTCTTCTACTAATTCTTATACTTATTATTATTTGTAAAAATAATGGTATATTGCCCATGTTCTTTAAAGATAATTATTTGAAACTTAATTCTAATTACATATTATAAAACCAAAATAACCCTCACTCAACTTTTTTTTTTATAGATAAGGAGCCGATAGGCGGATTAAAGTACAAAAGAAAGCAGAAATAGAAAGAAAAAACTATCTCCAGAGTGTAAAAAGCCCTTCATGGTGGTTGAAAGGCGAGATGTTGGGGGCTTGGAGTGTCCACCGCTGCCATAGTCACTGATATTTGAGTGTTGGTGGTCCTCTGATGTAGAGAGAGAACATGTGCTGTTATTTCTGATGGTATGGTCGATGGGAGAGACGGATCCTGTTGTCTGAAGGGATCAGAGATGAAGAAGCGAATCGCGCTATCTGTGTGGTTCAAGCCACTTTTTGCTAAGAGATCTGCCGTGAAGTTACCCGAGCGTGAAACATGCTTGAAACATAGATTTGAACAGCTTGCTGCTAGAGCCCTTGCCTGTTGTACGCTGGTTTGTAGATGAAGATTTTCCTCCTTCCCGGTTAAAAGATTCAATGCTTCAAGGTTGTCTGTTAGTAAGACAACGTTGAAGATGCCCAGATGTTCGATGATCCGTAGTCCTTGTATAATTGCTTGTAGTTCCGCACGGACAACCGTGCTCGGGGTAATTTTCAGAGCGAAACCAATGATCCAGCAATGATTAGCATCTCACAGGACCCCTCTGCATGCAGCTTCAGTCGTTGTGCGACTAACCGCAGCATCTGCGTTCATGAGGTAGGGGAAGTGCGCGTTTTCTCGAGCCATCGGAATGGAACTGCATATTGGTATAAAGTTTTTTATAAGTAAAAAGTTTATTAATTTTTGTAAATTTTTACAGTATTGGGTAATCTACCAATTGTCACACCCCGTTATAGACTTACAAAATACTTGGAATGCAGAATATAAGCCCAAGCCCAGCATGAATCTTACTCCGCACGTGTCTCGCAACTCATCCCGCATGTCCTGCATTCCACCATCTGTATGACTCCTTCTGTAAGCAGTAATTTGGAATAGTCGAATAGATCGTTCGAAGGAGTCGAACAGACAGCGTCTGCCTCAATTCTTTGACGGATCAGTGTATCCATCGCCGTTGTTCTCCTTGCTCCGGCGACAACCCGCTTCCTTTCATGTCGTCAAGTTTCAATTCACATTCTAATCAATCACATACCCAACTCCCAAATCCACAAATCTCTACAACTCCAGCCAATAACGCTCAGTACTGTAGATAGTGTCAGTTTTGAGGAAATTCTTGAATTTGTAAGAACGTAAAACGAGAAAAGAATTTTTACGTGGTTCGACGAATTGCATGCTCCACTGGAGAGATCTTGTTCTCCTTTTCTTTTCTCTCGTTTTCTTGTTCTTTTCCGTTTACACGAGTACATCATATATAGACCCTTCTCAATCTTGCTTAGGGTAAATCCCAAGATTCTGGTATATCAAATCCCGGAAAATAAGGGAAAGATTTGTAGATAGGCACAAATCTCTCTTTTCCTATTTTAACTCTGTAACACTCTCACTCAAGTTGAGTGGTGGGAGGTCCAACATCTAACTTGCACATTATTTCATGAAATGATTTTCCCGCTACTGCTTTAGTTAGCACATCAGCCAACTGGTCTTCAGAACGAACGAAAGGGAGAGAGATGACTCCACTCTCGAGGTTCTCCGTGATGAGTGCCTATCAACCTTAATATGTTTTGTACAGGATTCTCCGAAGTATGAGTTGCTTTGTTGTCACAGTAGAGTGGGCAGGGCCGATCTAAGGAGAAACCCAACTCAGCCATTAACTTTTCCAGCTACAATATCTCAGCTATTCCTTTAGCTATTCTCCGAAACTCAGCCTCCACGCTTGATAGCGCTAGAACCTTCTATTTCTTACTCTTCCAGATGACCAAGTTTTCTCCGACAAAGGTAAAGTATCCCGACGTAGATTTCCGATCAACCGAGTTCCCTGTCCAATCTGCATCAGTATACACCTCCATCTCTAGGTGACCATTGTTCTTAAACATCACCCCAACATCGCTTGTCCCCTTTAAATATCGAACTACTCGTATCGTTGCCTCTAAATATTCCTTTCGAGGAATATGCATGAACTGACTGATTATCTCGACAGCGTATGCTATATCTGGTCGTGTGTGTGACGAATAGATCAACTTTCCTACAAGATGTTGGTATCTCCTCCTATCAGCGGGTTCGGCCCCTTCAACTATTCTCAACCCATGATTCGGCACCAGAGGAGAGTCCACTGCCTTACATTCCAGAAGACCTATTTCCACCAACAAATTAAAGATATACTTCCGTTCTGACACATAGATTCCATGCTTTGATCTCAAGATTTCTATGCCTAGAAAATACTTCAACTGTCTTAGATCCTTCATCTCAAATTTCTTAAACAAATTCTCCTTCAAGCTCTCAATCTCTTCAACATCATCTCCAGTTATCACCATGTCGTCCACATAGATAATAAGGCATGTAAAACCTTGTGGCCTTCGCTTGAGGAACATAGTGTGATCAGAATTGCTTTGACTGTACCTATATTGTCTCATGGCCATAGTGAAATGGCCAAACCATGCTCTCAGTGACTGCTTAAGTCTGTACAACACCTTCCTCAATCTACAGACTTTCCCTGCTCGGAATTGGTGTGAAAACCTCGGAGGACTCTCCATATAGACTTCCTCCTCCAGATCACCATGTAGAAATGCATTCTTCCCATCAAACTGATAAAGAGGCCAACTTCAGTTGGCTGCAATAAAAAACAGAACACAAATAGTATCAATCTTAGCAACAAGTGAGAAAGTTTCAGATTAATTCACCCCATAGGTTTGGGTGTATCCTTTTGCCATGAGTCTTGCCTTATAACGTTCAACAAAGCCATCAGCATTCCGCTTTATTGTATACACCCACTTGCATCCGATGGATTTCTTTCCCTCACTCATTCAACACTTATCCCAGGTGTGATTTTTCTCCAATGCCGCCATCTCAACCTCCGTTGCTTTACTCCACTCGGGTATACCCAATGCTTCATCAACTGTTCATGGAATTTTCTCAGTGTACAGAGCCATGGATATTGCCTTGGATGAATCTGACATACTCCCCCTGAACATATTGGCCACAGGATATTGTTTCATTCTAGGTACATGGTCCGCCGAATAACGTCTTGCAGGAATACCCCTGGTGGACTGATTCGGAAGATCCTGTGTCAGTACTGCTGGTAAACTTCCATCACCTGAACTATCAGAAGCCACCATGTGATCACAAACAGGCTCAACAATAGGAGCAAGAGGGCTTACTGAGATATCCGGAGAAGAAGGCAATATCATGGGGCCTCCAGACTGTACCACTGTCTTAGGAACTTCGGTTGGGGCAACAAGAGGTGGCATAGGGAATACTAGCTCTTTCTGGCTGTCTGGAGCGATGGAAGGAAGGCTCACCCAATCTAGTGGGTCATCGACAGTAACAGGCTCCCCCTGACCACTAGATTGAGGTGGTCGGTTGAAATAAAACTCTGTTTCAATGAAGTCACGATGAAGCGTAACAAATAACTGCTTCGAGATAGAGTCGTAGTACTGATATCCCTTCTGATAAATGTCATACCCAACAAAAATACATTTAAACGAACATGCTTCGAGTTTATTTCGGTTAACTCGAGGAATATGAACAAAGAAGGAGCATACATAAATTCTAGGATCCAACGTAAGATACGGGAGACTTTAGTATGAACAGACAAGTATGGAGAGGAGTTTTAAAATCCAGAATCCAAGTCGGGAGGTGATTTGCTAGATAAGTAACCGTGGCTAAGGCTTCAGGCCAAAATTTAGAGGGAATCCGGGACTCAAGCATCATTGCTCTCGTCATTTTTAAAAGAAAACGGTTTTTCCGTTCAGCTACCTCATTCTGCTCTGGGGTATATGGACACGTAGTTTGATGATAAGTCCCTTTTTGTTTCAAAAATCAGCAATTTTTGAATTCACATACTCCCCTCCCCCTCCCCCACCATTATCAGACCGGAAAATTTTAATAAGACACTCAAATTGGGTAGAAATCATGTTGTAGAGGGTGAAAAACATATCACACACATCACTCTTATTTTTCAAAAAATAGGTCCAGCACATTCTGGTGCAATCATCGATAAAAAAATAAAATACTGTAATCCATTTCCCCCAATAATCGAGGCAGTGCCCCATACATCAGAATGAATAATGGAAAAAAGGGTTTTTAGTCTTGGACATACTTGACACAAACGATGCTCATGAGCTTTAGCATGAAAACAAGAATCACACGTAATAGGAAAATCGGAAAGCTTAGGAAAAAGTTTCTTGAGATAACTATCGGAAGGGTGACCTAAGTGTTGGTACCACAACCAACGTTTCTGGGAATGAGTGCTACTGGTTGTCAGGATCTGAGAATCTGGGACTTCATGGACGTAGTACATGCCAGCCCATTCAGTGTCACATCCAATAATCTCCTTCATCTGGATATCATGCACTACACAAAAGGTGGGATACATGATAACAGAGCAATCCAGTTCCTTAGTCACTTGACTAATTGATAATAATTAATGGGAAAGAGCAGGAACTAATAAGCAATTGGATAACTTTAGTGAAGGAGATATCTCAATCCTTCCAGCACCCTTAATAGGTAACAATTCGCCATTCGCTGTCTGTATACTACTTTTTCAGGGAACCTGTCTAGCATTTAAATCATTAATCATTAATATCATATGTAACCTTGTCAGTAACCCACAATCGAAAATCCATCTTGAATTTTTCCCTTTCACAGCCTAACTTGAATTTACCACTTCCCTGTGCACATCAAAACACCCCTCCGAAAAATATCGTGCATTAGTAATAGATGCATTTAAAGAATTTTTACCACACTTACCGGCAGAACTTGTCGACCCCAGTTTGCTACAGTAGTCGCATCTCCGTCGGAATGATGGATTCGGAGTGAATCCTCCCAATTCTAACCGGCGGATGTTGGAGAACTGGTCAAATTCGCCACAACGGAAGGTAGCTCGACCTTCTTCAGCTCGGGTTGGTTCTAAATTGTCGGGTCGGCTAACACCCGACCAACTGTAGTTTGCTCCACCTGTTGACTGACCCGCTCCTTGACTCGTTTGTGAATAATCGTCTCGAGGTGGGTTACGGTTACCCCACTCGGCCCAGATGATGAATTGTGGGCTTGCTGAGCAATTAGGCCAGATCCGAGGCCCAGATTCTGATGGCTGCCGTTGCCAGGGTTTGCTGCCGTAGTGAGAATCTCCCGATGAGCGGCTTCGTGGCAGATTGTGGCATATGCCTCATGTACATCTCGTAATGGCTTTTCTCTGAGGATGTCTCGTACTATCAGACCGAACATCTTGTTCAATCCCGATAGAAAGGTGAACAGTCCGTCCTCGGATTGCAATTCATTATACTTCACGATATCCTCCTCATATTTCATCGGGTTTGGTCTTTGCCTATCGATTTCCATTCACAAACGGTTTGATAGGCTATAGTATTTTTCAATACTGATCTGATCCTGAGATAGTCGTCCTGCTTTCGTTTTCAAATCGAAAATTTGTAAGCTATCTTCCCCTGCCAGAAAGGTCTTAGCAAGTGTCCTCCACAAAACTTCAGATGTCGGAAAATGGATGTATTACCTTCCGATACTTTGGCCTATATTATTCGTCAACCATGAAAATACCTGGAGGTCCTTCTTCCTCCATGATTTGTATGTCGGGTCAGTTTTCTTCGGTAGCTTCTCAGTTAAAAATTCATACCGTCCTCATCCTCCAATCGCAACTTCCATAAGCCAGGCCCATAACACATAATTCTGATTATCTAACTTGACCTCGATCATCAAATCAGTCTGATGTTTGTCGGATGATTGTTTTTCTTGAAGAAGGGTCAATTGTTGTGAGAGTGCTTTGGTGGCTTCACTCAATGCCGCAGCCTTTCCCATAACGTCGGTGGGTTCTGCTGCCGGAAATCCTTATCACGACATATGACGATTTACACAGGGATCAAAACCTGCCCGCAATCCTATTTATATTAGTATATTGTGATTGCTCTAACCAATTTAGGACAAATTTCCAACAGAAATCCTACATACACTTCAAATTCAACTTGATACCTGAGATGGAGATATCTGTTGAAGCCTGACAGGTCAACAATTCAATATTAGCGTTGGAGAATTCCAGATCGAAGTCCAAGATCATAGGGCCTCCATTTTTCTTCAATTCTGTACTGATTACTTTTTCTTCAATCATGTAATTGTGGGCTAATGCTCCTATCTTCTCACGGATTGCATCTAAGCGTGGGATCAGAGGCACAAAACTGGTTCTCGACACCATGCAGCAAAATCAAACTCCGGTGCTATCACCTTTTTAATGTTAAGATTCAGCCAGCTCTTGAGTTTCGTCTGTTCAATTGCTTGTTGTACGGAATAATCTTGCGCACCAAACACTTTTGCATTTCTACATCACCACAACTCCCAAGTAGCGAATTGTCATACTGCTTTTTAGGCCAATATTCGCCATGGAGGTTCCAAGCACATCATATGAGAATGCAGCGGATAATCAACATTAGAAGGTAATTAAGACTTGGTCTGTTTTTGTTCATTGATAAAAACTCATTCCGGAATTGCCTCAACTCATCACACTCAGTGAATAAGTGATGCTTTGTTTCTTCTTCCATATCCCAGAACACACAAAATGCATAATTCAACACCATTCCTCTGCGGATCAAATTGTGTCTTGTTGGAAGACGTTTCTGCAGTAATCACCAAGTAAATGCACAGACCTTTAATGTCGTATTTGTTCCAGGTAACACTCATTTAACTAATTAATGATGACAATAAGGATAATTTTATCTTATATATTACTTATAAGTTTGATATAATTTTAAAAATGTCATTCTAATTTTTAAATAAAAAAATGACAAAAGTGTTTATTTTTTAAGAAGATACATGTTCAAAAAATAAGAACAAAGAGTAGAATTTTGACTGCATAAAAACATTTATTTAAAAAAAAATTTATAATTAACTTATAATTTTAAGAATGTTACGCAAAACGAGGCTTAAAATTGTTTTTTTCTTTTTATTTTAAAGGTGATCAACAGTGGGTCTCCACTTACCCCCTCATAACTCGAACTCTCGACCTATTGGTTGAAAGTGAAGCGTCTTACCAACTAAACTGCACCTCGTTGCAAATTTCAATTATAAGTTTGTAATCTACAAATCCGGTTTTACTTTTTTAAGAAAAATTATTATATAATTTATTATTAAATTAATATAGTCTTCTATCATATTTTAAATATGATTCGTACAATAAATCTTTCGCTGATGGTCGAAACTGATACTAGGTATTTATCGGTGATTCGTGAACTTTGACATTAACTTTTCTGGGGCATATGAACAAGATATCTACTAAAAATACATACAGAACATTAGAATTTTTGGCATATGTACAACCCAGAAGTATAATTCATACTCGCCATCACTTGCCGTCAAAATTAGTTACACCACCAGAAATGCCATGCATATGAGATCAAAAGCATCATGTTCTGGTGCAGTCTCGACAACTCAATCGTCGTGAATTTTTAAAACTATTTTTCCTTCAATTAAGTAGTCCTAAATAGGATTTTAGAAAGTCGTCCTCGGGACACACCGGAACATGAACTTTTGATCTCCTACCCATGGTTTTTTGATCTCTTACCCATGGTCTTTTGATCTCCTACTCATGATCATTCCAGTGGTGCAATTTATTCTGACGATGGAAGCTGGTAATTATGAATTGTACTTTTGGTCCATACATACAATTTAAAAAAAAAAACTTTTGAACATTAAATAATTTGCTTATTTAATAATTAAAAAGTCTAAAATCCTTTTTCCGTTTACATGTCAAGCTTTCCAACTTGTGTTATTTTATTCTCATTCCTCTCAATATTCTTTGTGTCACAATCTGTGTGGACCAATCAAAATAAATGTTTCGAAAGATTTTGGGTAGGGGTTATGTGCAAAGTTGCCATAAAGGAGGACCATGATCAATTAAGATTCAATTTGTGTCAAAGATTGTTGGCTTAGTGGTTAGTGTGTGATAATTGCACTCACAAGTCATGAGTTCAAATCTACTCAACGACATTACCTATCAAATAAAAAAAATTAAGATTCAATTTGTTCCAAAAATGTAAAAGATGGGTTGATGTTAGGGGTTATTTGAGTGATAACTCAAAGGTAATGAGTTAAATTCCTCAGCAACATCGGTTTGTCACATATATCTTACGAAATGTGACTTACCTTCATACCATGATTTGCAGGCTTTGCAGTAAGGCTACCTATCTTGCTAGGGTTCTCCATATTATCAAAAACAAATTATTCCTAGAATATTTCTTAGTCTAAATAGTCCATCAATTCTATTTAGGATTCAATTTTTTTTTATGATAGAGTCATCACAATCCAGACCACGTAGCACATTTGATCGACTGTGTATGAACTATATGAAGAGGTTGATTTTGGTAAAGGACGATCGGAGCCCTTACGACATTTTGGACATACAACCTTTGCTTATAATTTGATCACACCTTAAAGATAATAGATAGAATATAACAGATTGATCGATTTCAAGCAATTTCACTTATATATATATACTATTTATTATGCTCGACCCTTTCTAAATTCGTCCTCAACTCTTATGTGTCATCAGCTAATCTCATAATTAGTCGCACTCACACAGTTGGAAAGCCTATACATGTTAGAAAATAGATCTCCCTATATAGGCTCGGGTCACGTGTGTGCATGTGCGCGTGTGGACCAATTTATAAGGAAGATGTGAGTTACTCTCAGTAAAATCTTGAGCCATTGTAACATATCGCAACACAAAATTTTCTTATAAGTTGGTTTCATAATACTTTCTCAAAAATTCATGTGGGACAATATTCCAACAATATTTAAGAGATAAAAATACCTATATTGTGGTGCACTTCCGATGACTTCAGCGTCACAAATTTCTAAAATGCTATAAAAGACTACACAATCCTAATAAAAATGTACAACGAATTTATTAGTCATGAAGCCATCAGAATCTTGTCGAAGTATGAATTTTTTGGTCTATTTCGACAACCAATGATAAGAAGTAACCTAATTTAAAAAATTGAATAACTGTTGAGCATACAAAGGCTAAATATATGAAACTTGATCTCTCTATATAATATATTACTATTTTCCAAATAACACCATACCAAGATGACAATATCATCTTGGGAAAAAGTAGAACAATCCAAGTTGTGATATCCAACCCTAAATCCGAATTACTATGACATAGTAAACCTATGCCATAAAAAAACATTATTAAGGATAAACCTTAATCATACTTGTGACGGACCGAGTAAAAATATAAAAAAAAATTCACGAAGCTGATCGAAGTTAATTTTCCAGGAATTCCCAAATCAAATCCAGATCGTGCGATTGCAACAAGCACTCGTTCTCCATCTCCGCCGACCAGATCAAGTCGCCGGATTCCCAGTTACCGTCTTCACCCACACAAGAATTATTGATTATAGACGAAGACGGTGATGATGCAGAGGACACGATTTTCGTCATATAATTTTCACCGCACCCCGCCGCGGTAATTTCTTTATTTTTACCGCCGCCGGAGATCGGAGTAACATTTTCAGTAGGGGCCCGACGGTCTTTCTTCTGCCTCTTCACCCTCTCCCGGATGGTATCAATCTTCGCATCCACGATCTTGTTCACCTCCTCCACACGGCCATACGAGAGCCCCAATCGGGTCGGGTCTTTGAGTTTCGGGAAATTCAATCTCGCGTACTCGCCGCGGAGCTTGTAGGCGGCGCGGTCGTAGGCGCAGGCGGCTGCTTCCGCCGTCTCGTATGTTCCGAGCCACACCCTCATTCTATTCTGCGGCATCCTGATCTCGGCGACCCATTTGCCCCACTGCCTCTGTCTCACTCCCCTGTATATCCTGTCCCTTTTCTGGCCGGCGGCCACCGGCCGCCGGGCTGATGGGGCGAGCCCGGTCTCCGAACTCTCGCCGGATAATTGACGGATCAAATCTCTTTGCTTGAAGTAGACTGATGAACCGAGCGGCCTCGAAATCGTGTTGATTTCCGGCTTCTGTTCTTGCAAGAGGGAGAAGATTGAATCCCATGTGTTGTGATTGCTGCTCAGAATGAGTTGAGAGAGATTGAATCCTATCGAAGGAGCAATTTCTTCTTGGATCATGGCCATAGATTTTTTGTTTGTTCTTCCTGCGTTTCAGGGAGAAAGCAGAGGAAGTGAAGTGAGGTGAAGAGAAAGAGAAGAGTGAGTTATTTGAATTTCTGGCCAATGATTTTGAGTATTTAAAGGGTAAGAAAACGTTTCAAGTTGCAACGAGGAATTTATTATATGATATAGATGTTAGGAAAGTATAGAGTATATAGATGCTATGGCATGATATAAGGATCTTCTTATGTATGTGTGTATTTTTATTGATTTTGATTGATTTTTTTCATTTAAGATTAGGGTCAAGAGCCGCAATTTTGGACAAAAATATAACAACTCGGTGTGAATATGATAATGAAAGGCAAAGTGCACTTGGAAGTGAATTAAATTGGGGTAAAATTACTCATGTTTTT
>JAOYMZ010092119.1:0-10732 GCA_025802335.1 Pinguicula primuliflora
GTGGCACTCATGTAATTAGTATTCTGAATCGACGTCCAAGTATCTGTTGTCATGCACACCCTAAGATCTAGCTCTAACAGTTGTTCTTTCAATAAGTTGCGCTCAGAAAGGTAAATACCCATGCAATCACGTGAAACTGTCATCCGTGAGATCATCTTAAAGCGGAGATCAAGCAAGTTACACAACTTCCTGAACCCAGACATGTCATGAAAATATTACTCATACATGTTTCAATCTAAATGAAATACACAAAAAATAAATACAAATTGAAATAAGAGTTACACCTCCACAATCGTAAACGGTAGCTCAGCATCGGTAAGAAATTCTGCAATATATCTTCGTATGAGGACAGGATCGTATTTATCCAATTTCATCTCTCCAACTTCACTTTCATGAGCTTTCGAAGTATCATGGATAATTTTTTTTTTTCTGAAACGCATCTATTTTAAGTTGCTTCTTTTTCTTCAGGCAGGTTCTTAGATGCTTTAACAAGGCTGAAGTGCCATGCGACGATCCACCACACGTAAGTGTTTTTCCACAGTGTTTGCACTTGGCCTTTAATTACTTTGTTCCTTCAACCAATGTAAAATGTTTTCACACTACAGAATGAAGCTTTTTTTTAGTGGACCCTTCAATCTCTTCAAACTCATCATTCTCAAATTCTTCAATTTTCTCATTAAGATAGTGTATTTACTCTACCGTGGATGAGGATGGAAGTCCATGAGTATTCATCTCAAAACACTACAATAAACGAAAAATAGCAATTTTCAATTATATAACTCATACTCCAAAATCTGGTCCCTTCACCCCACAAAATGTGCTCAAATTTACTGCTAATCTTAACCATAAAGGATAACGCGTGAATATCAGCATTGTTGCTCAAATTTACTGCTAGACTAAACCCTAAGCAAATTTGAACAACGAAATATTCTATGAACCACAAACAAAATTTATACAAAATTTGCTATGAAGAATGAAATTTGCTATGAACCACACCAACAAAAATTTAAAGAAATGAAGAATCACGAGTAATAAATCACTACAATAATTTATTACTGTATTCTACACGATTGCAAGGCACGATTCTACACGATTGCAAGGCACCGCGCTGTTGCAATCACAAAGAAAGTGGAGCTACTGTGGAAATAAAGGAATGTCACAAAGAAATGAAAATCACCAACAGAAATTTAAAGAAATGATTCTTACATCGTGAGCTGCTATGAAGATTTGTTGTCAAGCCGCTAAATCGTTCCTATTCCTAACCTAACGTTTGAAGATTTGTTGACTGCTCGTTTTCTCTTGGGTAAAAATGTCCAAATAATTTGTAGCCGAAACATTGTGAGTTGGGCCAAACTATGTTAAAAAAAAAATGTAACCAAATATTTTTTAGTTAAATGTTCAGGTCCCAGACCCAAACACAAATATACGGACCTGGACACGAAATTTTTGAATAATTAAAAAACCTACCCAGATCTAGAATCGCTACTCAATACCCGCGGATAACGGGTCAGAGTCTGAGTTGAGTACCCGACACCGGTGAATATTTTGGGTACCTTAGTTCCAGTCCCCACCCAAAAAAATACCAAAACTGCCCAACAAATTGAAGTTTGAATTTTTAAATTCTTGGTCTATAAAACTTTTGCCGGTCCCATCCAGATAGTATTATTCTCCGTTGGAGGAACTCCAGCATGCCCCACTCATTAACTGAGATATTTACTCTTTTTATATTTAAAAATAAAATAAATTGAAAAAATAACCCGCCGCGGTTTCACATTCAAAGCATTTTGGAGAGCAGGAATCATGTAGTTCAGGCCTACATACACCAACCGAATGGGAGGGGGTAGAAATGTCTCTCTTTTTTTGGGATAGGTTTTATAAAGTTTTGTATTATTCATTTTCTATTTTTTTTGTAATATTCATTAACTGCGCGAATTTACAATAATTTCATACATAACACAAAATTTTAACCACTTGATTAAAATTTCAATTCCACCGGCTAATTCCAAATCAACTTAGAGTTTCAAATCATAAGTCTCTAATCTGACTTTTTACCCTTAGAACAATACCATCTTATTCATGGTCTCTTTTCAAATTGTACTCAAAATTAGAGTTTCTCTATTAAGATCTTACGCATTGAGTTGGTTTCTTACACTGTCCGCTGAAGTCCATTGCCAATTCCAACAAAATTGAGGTTTTTAGCAATAACCATATTCTCACTTGTTTTTGACTTGACAATTAACATGATCAAAAGTAAAATTTACAAGATGATATATTTGAATTTAATTATCATAAAGCATGTATATATACATATATACAGATATATGAATTTTCATGTGCACATTAATATTGTGCTTAGTAAGTGGATGAGATATTCAATTCAAATTTGAACCTTTCATCCGTGGGAACCGTCTGATTAATAAATAAAGAGCTTAAATTAGAACTGTGCATCCGGCCAACTTATTGAACACCTAAAAATTGCTCTACACATATAACATGTTTCCATTCTGTTAGAAAAAGAATTTGTTGTATTTAGATTTTTGGCGTAATTATATTATTTGTATACTCCATATTTTAATTTTATTTGATATTAAATAAAATGTAACTCAATAGTCAATACATAATATCGTTATAAATAAAATAGTCAAAACATAATTTACACCCATCAACATTAATAATTACCTCAAAAAATAATTTAATCATACCGATATAACAAGAAGGAAGGCAGGAAGCATAAATGGTAAAAATGGGAAATGAAGGAAGGCAAGCATAAATGGAAAAGACAAAAATCTTGTCATTTCCATTATTTGAATAGGCTCCTAGGACATATAGATCTTATGTAGCATATAATTACTCAGGTGGACTTTTACTCTATAAATTAATTTTTCTCATTTATTATTTTTTGTTTTTGTTTTTCCTCTCACTTCACTCATTTCCCCTCTCTTCTCCTGCGTCTGTGCCTGTACGGCTCTGCTAAAATTTTTCTCCGAAGACGAAAGCCTCGCCGTGCAAGGAAGCAGAAGGGAGGATTCGGAGAAGAAATTTCGAAGGAAATCAACCCCGAAAGTCTCATCTTTACTCGGTGGGACTACAAAATTCCATACTTCCATGGAGTCTCTGTCCAGACCTCAGCAGAGGAGGAAGTACTCAGCCTCTAATGGAGTCTCTTCGAAGAACCTGTACGGAGACGTCGTTTCGGCTAAAGGGGGAAAGAGGAATGTGCTTGAAGCTCGTGAATACGGTGAGATTTTCGGCGGGTCTTCTTCCATGCCAGTGTTTGATATTTCCAGTTTGGATGAGCGGGTCGGGTCGGGAGAATGCCGGAGCTCTAAGATCGATTACTCGGACGTATTCGGTGGGGTGAGGAATGACGAGGTTGCCGTGCCTTACGAGGTGTTGATTAATGGTTCGTCCGGGGATAAAAGCAAGCCGCGGTAAGTTTTTTTTTTCTTTATTTCTTTCATTTTGTAAGAGAAGCTGATGCTTTTCACTTTACGAATTTAATGTAAATCGGTCCTTGGATTCAATAGAAAATTTGTCATACCTTTATATGTATGTATTATTTTTACCTTTCTTCCTGTCAACATTTTCACTGTAATTTAGGTTGGATTGGTTTGTTAATGGCATCTGTTGTTTGCATGCTTTAATTCCTCCTTCTGGACTTTTAATATATGCAATTTCCACCTTTATTTCTTGTTCATAGCCAGTTCTTTTATTTTTCTCTATGGCAAACGATCTTGATTCTCTCTAAGATATCTTTATTGGAAGATATATATGCTCATCTATGAAAAACTAGATAGAAGATGCTTGATTAATCTGCTGAAGATTTATTAATGTTCTTACCATGATAAAGTGTCTAGTACATAACGTTAATGTAGGGCTACTATACATTTATTAGTATCTGTACTTCTTGGATCATATCGCTGTGAAATGTTAAATGCTCATTTTCAAATTGTCATTCCCGTAAGAAAGGGTAAGAAAGTATTCAAATTTCTATACGAGTTCTTTTACACTGCTAGAGGTGAAGAATTGCTGTAACAATGCATAAGTAGATTTGCTTTATAGCAGTGTTTAAGTTTTATCCAGTTTGAACTTTATATCTAGAAGTTTTCGCGTCTAATGCTAACTGAAAATGATTGTTTGGATCAATGGTTCTTGCCTGTTTCTTGTTTAAGCAGATATTGATCCAGTATATTATAGAAAAACGTGCATCAATGGTTCACTTCATTGTTCACTGCCTATAGTTTTTTTCTTAATGTTTGATTCATAGAATCTGGTTGAGATTGAAAAGCTATTTCATAAATGGTTGATCCAAACATGCACTTCCCATGTGGCACATGCTTCAACTCGTATAATTTGTAAATGACTTGTCGTGTTAATACATTACTATTAATAGGGTGACTCTGAAGATCACATGAATGATAATTGTGATTCCTCCGACTCCTATCAATGTTCGTTTTCTGCGAGCCATTGAAGCATTTTTTTTTGCCTTGTTGCTCTCCGTACATTTATCAGGTTGTTTAGGGTTTAGGGTCTAGGGTCTTGCAATCTCGGTTTCAAGAAGCATATTCCATAGTCCCGCAAAAGTTTTATTTCATTTATTACATCCAAACTTCAACTTTCTAATGTCTCCACATGATAATCTCACACACTGATTAATTGAATGCAATGCATCCTTTCCTCCATTACCAAAATATGCCTCTCCACAAAGCATGATATAATATGAATACATGCTATTGCAACTTCATTAACAGACTTCAAAAGGAACACCTGCGTGGTGTGCTGTATTTCGGTGGAACCAGTTAAAGTATCTGTTGAGCATTTTTTCTTCCATTTATGGAATTATTTTTTGGTTTCTCGCTTCTCTCTCTTAGCCATTGCTTTGTGTCCTTAAACTGATGATTGTATGTTGTAGGGTTCTTGCTGGTGTACACTCATCTTCCAAAGATTCAGGTTCTCAGCATTCTTCAAGAAAGGTGAAAAGGGCCTCCGGTGAGGTGGCAGGTCAATCTGTTGTTGGAGTTAAACAGCCGCTCAATTTATCTTCTAATAGTATCAGTTCAACAAATGTTGATGCATTAAATGAAAAGAAACATGTGGTTGCTACCTATTTTTCGAATGGTGCTCCTCATTTACCAAAGATCAACAACGACAGGCCTCATCCTCCACTGAAACATGAAGTTAGTCGAACCTGGAGTTTCAGTGCTGAAATTGGAACTGTTAGTAAAGGTGGGCCAAGTCCTGTTAAATCACATGATCCTGCTAAGTTGTCCGATGCAAATGAAGTCAAACAGTCCTTCAAAGTTCCGCCAACTGCTACTCATTCCGCAAATCTTCGTAGTAGCAAAGGCCTCAGACAAACAAACACATCCTTCTCTTCTGAAGAGGATAATTCTGGAAAACCTGCTGGTCTATGGTCACCACCTTTATTTGAAGAAGAATTTGATGAAAATTCCCCTGCTGCTGTATCTGCTGCTGCCTTGAAGAAAGCAATAGATCAGGCTCAAGATTGTATACGAATAGCAAAAATGATAATGGAGAGGAAAAAGGAAGGCCATCGACATGGTTCTAAGTCTAGACGGAGGGGTTGTTGGAATGATACGGAAACTAAGGTTGACAAAGAGGCTTATGCTTCAAATGAGTGTAATCCTGGGAAGGATAATGAGAAATCTGGTCCTTTATTTTCTCCAGTCGATAGGAGATCTTCTCCACCAATCAGTCAGAATAATACATTTGTTCATGCTGTAAATGCAGGAGTACATAGAGTTTCCATGATTTCTGAATTGGAAAAGGCTGAACCAGAAATGCATGGGAAAAATCTTGAAGCAAATGTAATTCATGCAGAGACAACAATATTTCCTGGATTTAAAACCCATGAAGACCTAAGGACCCTAAAATTGGGGCATGGGAAGGTACAGAGTCATAGTGGCTTCATTCTTTCCAGCACTGTACTTGCATCTAACCTTGGGGGACAAGAAGCTGTCGACGAAACGAAATTCAAACAGCCTGAAATTCTTGCAGAAGTGGAGGAAAAACAAGGTCTTAGTTCGTTGGAGAGGATGCCGGAGTTGGAGAAGATGACAGAGGAAACAGGACAGTACCATACAAATTTTGACCAAGTAGAAAGTCCTGAGAATATTCTTGAGCTAGTCGAAAGTTGTCATGAGCAGGAGAACGTTGCCTGCAAAACTGTTGAACATTTTCGGATCAGCGCAGCAGATGAAGTAATTGACAAGAATGATGATTATGCGGATGCCATGGAAAAGAATGAAAAGAAATTTAAAGAACTTGAAATCATTGATGGCGAACGTTTAACATGTTTGCCGTCAAAGTTCGGAAATTTGTCGGCTGAATCGTGTAATGTGGTCGGGTATGAAATGCCAGAACAAAAAGAGATGGATAAAAAATTCCAGAATTACTCTGAGTGCAAAGAAAATGTCTATACACGTGAGCAGAATGAAAGGTGGATGGAAGAGAAAGAAGCTCACCTATGGTTTGAAAGCAAAGAGCAGCAGGAGGAGCCCTTGGAGAAGGAATTCAATGAGGAGGAGCTTGATGCATTTCCAGAAACAGATGGGGTTCAACAGAAAGTTACTGAGGCTTTTGAACCAGAGTTCGACAACCAGAAGCAGAATCATGCTGATGATGCACATGCAGGAAAATATGATCAGAGTGAAGTTGAAGAAAGATTTATGCCTACCTTTGTGTGTGAAACTGCCGAAGCCATAGTGGATGGAGAAGATGGGGCAGATGCACAGAACAGTGAAGGTGGTCGAGATGCTCACGTAATTAACATTATTCTTAATGGAACAAGAAAAAGTAAAGAAGATCGACATAATTGTGAGATGCAGCAGGCTGAATATGAAGTGCGTATGGATGAAACTGTTCATGTGAACGGCGGTGACGATACAGATATCGGGAATGAGGCTCATGCTAATGATATTAGCACCCTCTCTAATCAGTCTCAAGAAGCCTGTGATGCTGACTTCCATAAAAAAGCTGAAGAGTATCAGGGAGCTGTCCAATGTAACCGAGAGAATAGTTCTGTGTCTGAAGTCACTGAAGCAGTTTCACCTACTGATAAGGATGAACTTGAAGAATTAGGCTTGGAGGTTAATGAAATGCACAGAATTGAAAGTTTGCGTCGAAGTGCCACTTGTGAGATTTTAACCGAAAGCAAACTGAATGATAGTTTTGATGGGCTTTCTTCTGATAGTGAAGAACGAGATGTTCTGACCATGCATGCAGATCCTGAAGAGAAAGAAAACGAGGATAAGGATACGTTAAATGCAGCAACTGAGATTCTTGATTCTGCTCAGGAATATGCTGCTGATTTACCTAGAGCCTTTCAATCTGAACCTGGAACATGTGATGTTGGCATAAAAAATGCAGAAAAGATGCCAGAACAAACTTCAAAATGCAACATTGAATCTCCGTCTGATGGTTGGTCTGCTCATAACTCTGAAGGCTATCCACAGTATAATGCTTCCACAAAAGACGAAAAGAAAGATGAAGTTGAATTGCTTCCTAAAGAAAGTACATCTCCTGAGGAACAAAGTCATGCATCTCCAGAGTTATCTAGCGAGTCCGAAGATATTGAAAGATCGACTGAAGCTGGAAAAGCTGTAGAAACAAGTCTAAACGTGGAAAAGGACAAGGAGAACATAGTTGAAACATCCACCGCCGAAGAGAATGATGCCAAAGAGGGTTGGCAAAGTTATGATATAGATGATCAGCAACAAAGAATTGAAGCCATCAGGAGGGGAAGGGAGCGGGAAAAAGAAAAACTAGCTGCAGAAAGAGCGATACGCGAGGCTCGTCAAAGAGCATTTGCTGAAGCTCGAGAAAGGGCAGAAAGAGCTGCAGTGGAGAGAGCATCAGCTGAAGCTCGAGAAAGGGCGGAAAGAGCTGCAGTGGAGAGAGCATCTGCTGAAGCTCGAAAGAGATATTTGGCAGAGGCTCAGGAAAAGATTGAGAGGGTCGCCATGGAGAAGCAACAGGCTGAGAAGGCCTTAACAGCGAAGCTTAGGGCAGAACGGGTGGCAGTAGAGAGAGCAACAGCAGAGGCTCGGGAACGTGCTGTAGAGAAAGCAATATCTCATAAACCTACCACCAAAGCTAGACCACAGGTTGAGAGAAGCCAAACTGACCGCTGGTCAAATTCTTCCCGAAATGGACTGAAACACAGCTTGTCCTCCTCGGTGAGGATCAGCTCCCGGTTTATTATGGCCTTACGTGACAAGAATGTTCTCTTGTGTGTTATTTGATAGTTTATCGAACTTTCATGCAGGATCTGGATACTGCATTAAATACTGAATCAGCACAGAGGACTAAAGCAAGATTTGAGAAGAATCAGAGGATAGCGGACCGAGTAGTAAGCCATCCTCAGTCTATCTTGAACCAAAATCCAAAATTTGAAGAGAGAACTTTCCTAAATTTTGCCTGGACTTGTCTTTTTAGGCACAAGCTCTGGAAGAGAAGAATAAGCGTGATCGTCTTGTCCAGAAAGAGCAGTCTGAAAGAGATGTAATATATCTTTCTGTGAATTGATTTCCCCATGCAATTGTTTTGCAAAATCCACGTTGTGTACTTTGTTAATATTCTATTCCCCTGTTTCAGAGAATAGCTGAATATCTGGATGCTGACATTAAGAGATGGTCAATGGGAAAGGAAGGGAACTTGCGTGCACTCCTCTCAACTTTACACTATGTACGCACTGAATCACCATATCCTACTAATCAGAAATTTTCTAATGCAGGACGGTACCCGAATTCTAATCCTGACCGTTAATTGTTGATGCGATGTCCAGGATTAACAATATTTAAAAATTAAGTGATCCACTTGGCCATCAGATCAATAAATGGAGATTAGAATTCGGGACATAAGGGGCTTGTCCGGGATATAACGGCATTAGAAAATTTTCGTAATACTGATTTACTTCATTTTCAGCTTAGTCCTTGAGTCGGTTATGAAGTATGCTTGTGTTGAATCCAGCTCAGTTACCAATCGTTGGTGTTAATTCATTCTCGTTCTGCAGATCCTTGGGGCAGACAGTGGCTGGCAGCCTATTCCCCTCACAGAGATTATCACCACTCCTGCTGTAAAAAAAGCTTATCGGAAGGCAACCCTTTGCGTGCATCCGGACAAATTGCAGCAAAGAGGAGCTACCATCCAGCAAAAATACATTTGTGAAAAGATTTTTGATCTTCTCAAGGTATGCTCTTCCTCCCCCATTTACATCTCTTCCTAGATCAATTTAATGATTTGACTAAGGTGTAAACGTCACAGATACTCTCTTGTGTTTTATCAACCTCAGGCTGCTTGGAACCGGTTCAACTCTGAGGAAAGGTGAATGGCAATTGCTGGCAACTCCTCAGTGTACATTAGGTTGAAAGAGTGGACATATGTAATCAAATTTTTTGGATAGGTGAAAGTATTGAATCCAACCCATACTTCCACATTGGAAGATACTCATATTATGTGTTACTTGGGTTGGATAAATATGTCATCAAATAAATTGTATTGTTGGTGATGTTTTGGAATAAGGCCAAGGGTCTCCGAACAAGCTGGTGGTGAACGTTATGTGTCGAATAAATGAGTTATGCATCGAATTTTAATCATGATCGTCAAGATTGTGATCTAATACGACACCAGTTTTTTTTAGGAGTCTCCAGAGCCTAGATTATAGTTTCATTTTTTTTAATAAAAAAGTGTATTGGAAGAAACCTCAATTGCAGAATTAGGGTTACCTTACCCATCCATATGATTTGGTGGTTGTAAGGTTTTAAGAGGGCTATTTTTTCCTATTCATTATTCCCACGAATTGTTAACGTATTGTGCATATTAAGTGGGTCCTACAGAGCACAGCAACACTTTGAAGAGGAGGATGTAAATTATTCGTGGGAAAAAGAAGTGGAAAAAATCATTTGGGAGGTCTTAATGCCCGATTAGGGTTATGAATTCAACATTCATATCCTTTTATTATGGTGGATCAAAGAAAGTCTTCATGCATGCACAAGCATCGCAATTCTTAGCTTTACGTATGAGCACGAAAAAGGAAAAAATAATTTTCTAGATAAATCATTTTGAATTTAATTATGGGTATTTTGTCTAATGTAGTAAACTGAAGGATTTTTCTGTAATTAGTAAAATACGAGAATAATAAAATTGATTTTTCTTATGAAAAGGGATATTACTTTATTTTCAAATAGAAATCGTACACTTGTTGCGTGTGGGCGGAGGAAGTTAAGAATCCATTATTATTTTTGACCCTAAATTAGCTAACTTATTATACTAAACATTATTCTATTAAAGATGCATATAGAATTAAAAATAATAATGAATATAAGAATTGAAAAGAAATGTTTCGTATAAAAAATAGTAAAATGCTACGTGTACTTAAAATTTTATACAAAATTAAGTACACAACACAAAATGACGTATAAAATATGATTTTTTAAGTAAAACGAAATCGTTTTGCTACGCGTAATTAATTTTATATAAAAAATTAAGTATTCATAATATTCCTTAAAAAATATTATATCTGCATAATTAATAGTGAATGAATTTGTAATATTTGTATATAATTACTTTTGGGATAATGTTATTCGTATACTATTATTTGATATATTTATCAAATGAATAATGCTACATGTCCAAACACTTTGTCCCTAATTCATCCCTACAAAAATAAAAGATTAGTTATTTAACATACAAAATTCTTAATGACATTTAA
>JAOYMZ010092120.1:0-10730 GCA_025802335.1 Pinguicula primuliflora
CAAATAATGATTACTGGCGGAGCCGTCGTCACCGATGATCATACGACCACCTCTGCCTTCACGAAGTTTCGCCACTCGTTACTGCTGTCGTACCAGCACGTTCTGGAAAAATCGAAGCCACTGTGTCTGTATCGCTGGATCTTCCTCTCGGCGCTCGCCTTCCTCTATGCACTGCGGGTTTACCGAATCAAGGGCTTCTGCCGCATCACTTACGTCCTGGGATTCCACATCCTCTATATTCTCATAGATTTTCTCCTTGTCCTGAGACTCCACATCCAGGGGTCCACTGATGGCCCATCCCTACCTACTCGCGGCTCCGATGAGTTCCGCCCTTTCGTCCACCGCTTTCCAGAATTTAAGTTCTGGTGAGATGTAACTTTAGCATACAGAAACATATTGCTGCAGAAAGTTTCTATGTTCACTTTCACCAGTTTGCTAATTGATCCACAAAATATATTTATTTATGTTTCTGTGCTCATAACTGCAGGCTTTCCCTCAGCAATGCCTTTTGCATCGCGTCTCTGATGACTTTATTCAGTGCCTTTTATGTCCCTGTGCTCTGCTCAATCCTGCCATTCTACTGGCTGTATCGCTCATCTATGGAGATGCGGAAAAAATATATGGTCATAAGAAAGCAGAAGTGGTTGGATTTTGGTCCGACAGGTATGTACACACTTCGTGCGTATAAGTTGCTCCATCAGGCTCAGACAGGTGCGTTATCAGTTTCTCGACGAAAGTTAGATTTTACCACAATCTTCAATTGTTTTGTGCATAAATCTTTCTAATATATTTTCAACTCCATATGGCAGCGACCCGAGCTCACGATGATGAAACAAGCACTTCCAGCCTTGACGTTATAACACCCATCGACGGCAGTTCATTGAAATATGTTGATGACGTTTAATGTATTTTCTCTACAATTTGGTGGTAGACATCTTGGTGATCTTTTTAACAGAAATTTTTTGTTGGTTTGAATCCTAGATTCTTCGTAGACTACTTCATATATGCATGGTTAACATTGAACTGTTACACTACACGAAAGCTTTGTAGAACCATCAAACTTGTGTATATTGCAGTCGTTGTCTTTCTGCTTTTACCGCGGTTCGAGAAGGCGGGCTGCTTATCCGCTAGAATATCACCCTCCGTCTTGCTCGAATTTTCGCTTAGGGCACTGATTTTCCAGTTTAGGCGGGTGCCTAGGCGCTGGGCGGTCCCTGACTGTTCGGGGTCCTAAATTCTCGAATACCCTAATACGTCGGGCCCAAAATGATATACTAGAACAATGACCAGAACTACGTGATTAGACGTGGTGTACCCAAATATGTTAGTCGGACCCTAAAACCTTGAAGTTAGAACAATTTCGACAACTACGTGACTAGATTTGGTGTACTCGATTGCATGGGTCAGGCCCCATACCCTAGATTCATAAATAACCAGGATCCAATAATTATTTACTAAATTCGTCTTCATGGCCTTTAACTAATCACACTTGAGTCTTGACCCCATTCAGAAAGTCACAACTTCATTCTTTATATGTAATTGCACTATGTATGATTCATCCATCTCCAGATCAAGATACTCCTACTAGGGAATACAATGAAGTCTCTTTGTTCACAACAATCAACTTGTATGAGAATATTATCTTATCTTACGTAGTGCGTCCAAAATAAGTGATATTGACACATATATCATTATGTCATCTTTCAACACAATTTACTTTTATTAGGCTATAGGGCCCGACTACGCGCGGTGAACTCAGATGCATAGTCGGGCCCTATAGCATAGTAATGAATGACGATCTGTGTTCTTTTTTTCGTTAACGTAAACTACAATTCGTCGTTCATTTCTCAGTGGATGCGATAAACACGACTACACTCGGTGAACCCGGTGTCAGCATTCGGTGCCCGACACTAACCCTGTAACCCACCATAACATCAGCGAACAACGGATATTGTTCCATCCCCTTCATGCTTCGTATGCCTTATCTATCCCCCCACTGGTGGGTAGGGATTTCTCTATGTGATTCGCTATGCTTGCTTGACCCTATTGACGTACTCTATTGTCTATCGATTAGGTTAGCGAAACTTTTCCGGTAGCCTTTAGTTGCCACTATTTTTGGGAAGGTTTTTCTTTCTATACTCCATTCAAAAGACCATAAGTTCGAAAAGGACTAAGATTGTGGAAAGATCAATGCCATCTTATTGATGGCGATGACTCTTCCAGGATTAACACGATAAGTCTCGATCATTGTCGATAACTGTGCATTTGTATAATAGTTGATGGACCAACTAACTTATCTGGGTTTACCACGCAGAGTTGCAATCTTACCATCGAACGTGAATCAAACAACAGATTTTGTGCTTATTACAGGTTAGTCGGAGCACGAATTCTACTTCTGGGATAACCACGATTGGTCGAGGTCGGGCTGATTGCTGTGTTTGTTTCGACTATGCTTCTTGGAATATTTAAGTACGGTATAACAAAACTCCCGACCATGTATAGGCGGCTTTTAGGATGGATGAATTTCCGATCACACGTCACGTAAATGAATACAACTGAATCATTCTTCTCAAGTTACAATATGAAAAATTGGAAATGAAAAATTGGACAAGGTACGATACGAACTGCAACACCTCACTCCCGCCATCCACTTGTAGTTTTATTTTTTTATCAACACGGCCACTGTTGCATGTCTTTGCATAGTGTTCGAAGATACCACACTTCTGGCAGCGATTCTTGCGCTTCATTCTTGCTTTGCCCTCCGATGGAGAATGCAAAAAAATTAACATTTCTCTCTTCTTGTCAGAAATCTTTGGGGTCAAAAAGGGTGTGCATTGATGGGAACGACATGGAGATGTACGTCACGATAAGGATTCTTATCATGCACCCTTGTGTAGTCCGACGCCGGCGAGTTAAGACTGTGTGAAGTCTTGTCGTCATCTACAACAAGGTGACTTGGCCTGAATGTTCATCACGACTTTTGTCTTATTAACGTTGAGCTTACGTATAACCAGTCCATTAACTTTGATTTCACCCGTTGTCACATCAATTGTCACGAACTCATGCCTCGGCATAACCATGGAGCCAGCCTGCGTACATTCTGTCACCCCTTTTGGACGCAAAACAACTTCCAAGGTATGTCTCGTTGAATTTTCGTTCTCAAGTTTGTTTAAAAATTCCACAACGTCGTCGTCATCATGCAGGAAAATGGTAGACTTTGCATGGTCAAACTTTCTTTTGGGATTGTAGTGCAAAATTAAATATGTTATATCTCTACTAAGACAATATTTGGTATAAATGAGATCTAATAAAGATGCAAACGATAGGTTCTCTTCAATTTGAACAGCTCTCAAGCTACAGTTGACGCCTGTTCCTATAAGCTCTGGAAGATCCTTTACTTTATCAAGATTTACATCTTATAAAATAAAGTCAGCTTCATATGCAAATAATAGATAACTGGGTTACTCGATCAAGCACGATAATCACGACTACGAGGTGTCGGGTGACTGAACGCAGGCCGCACCCTGTATTCTTAACCACAAATCGACTGAATTAACCCAAAGAATGAATGTTCGGATCACGAAATTGAAATTCTCACACCAAAATGCATGACCCCTACAGAGAACTAAATAATCGTGTCCATAAATCAGTTAGAATTCAGAATCAAACACACTTTCAAAAATGAAACACGGATTAGATCCGCCCTATTCACACTGTGCCTGTTGATGCTCTCGGTCTCTCTGTCTCTCTCGCTCTGTTTGAATGTGTTTCCAAAAAAATCGAGCCTAGACTGAGGGAGAATAGAAGAAAAATATTGATTTATATTTTCTGACGATCGGAAAACTGTAACGATGGTTGGCAATAGCGGGAATGAGTATAATTACGTTAATTGGCAGTTTAGTATCAACGTTTATTATGCTAAACTAAAATATACTCGAATTTTGATTTATTTTTATAGATGAAGGTTACATTTGCAATTCGTTTTTTTTAAGGTTATTTTTCAAATATAGATTTCTCATAAAGTTACTTTTGCAACTGACCCAAATAAATTTGTTGTTGGATTAATAAGCACATGAGTCCAAAATATAAATTTTTTTATATGAAAATATGTTCTCTTCCATTATACAAGTTGATCTTTACATTACCGATAAGCGGTAGTTCCTCGTCAAAGGCGTCATACACCCTACCCCAACAATGGTGTATGAATACCGGCTTAAAACCGATCGTAGATATCTCACAACCTCCATAATCTTCATCATGTTCACCAAAAATTGCAAGATCCACCACGGCTACAAGGAGGACGGTCCGCCAATTGTTAGTATTTGAGGTAGGTCGTCTACAACCCGAAACACTACAAACATGTGAATGATCCATAATTTTCGATAAAAAAATATTGGGGTATATATGGAGGACGCACCGACCATACAAAGGGCGGTGGTTTTTTGTACCTGGATTCCCATTAAATCGGAAGATTCGGTTCCCGCGTACTGGCCTTCGAAAAATCAATTTGTTTTCAACCGCTCTTCCGTAGGCCAGTGCCCTCTAATGACCATAAGCCTCGTAAAACCCATCGGTATTCCAAAGTTGATTAATACTGGTGTACAGAAAAGTAGTGCATGTCACCGACCTTTAAAAGATTGGTGTGTGTCAATTTGCAAAAAGCGGGCCAACATGATAGAAAAAAATTGCCACTCTTTCGTTAGTGCTCTCCACGTTGCTCAATGATGTTGGGGGACAGTTGAGGGAAATGCTAATAGCAATACGACACCATTTGAGTACTTCCAATTGCAAAGTTAAAAAAAAAAACGTGTTCAGGTAAACATGTATCAAATTTTTTTTGACAATACTTAAGATGTGTAATCTAAGCACCAATTTATTAAATGGGAATACTACACATACAGAAAGTTTTCACACAACTTTTTGTATGTGTAGTTAAACGACGTAGTTTTCACCAAAAGGGTGAAAACAAATTGTTTTTGAATTGTTGGAAACGGACGGAAATTTGTTCTGTTTGCACAAGGGATTCGTAGGATTGACTCCTAAATATCAAAACAGATCTGATAATTAAATATGAATACAAAATCGTACATTTATAGCGGAAATGTAGTGTATCATAATATTCCAGTTTAGTAGATCTTCAATCGGGGCTACCAGAGTCCTGACAGTATTCCACAACTCAAAATTCTACTTCCAATATGATGAGTCAGCACTTCGAGAGAACTATTTAAAACTAGGTCTCAACACATGAGTATAGAATTAAGCGTCTAACTTTACCGTCTGTTAGGTTTTGGGAATCTCCTTATTTATAGGGGTAGGCATGGGCTGATATGGGTCAAAGCCTAATCAAGGTAATAAGTATCTAAATTACAATTAAACACATTAATATCAATTTAATTCTTAATTACATTGCGGCATAATTACGTTAATGTCCAACAACTATCACTCGGCTACATAAGTCGTACTGTTTAGGATAATAACGTAATTGTCTAACAGCTCCTACACAGCTACACAAGCTGCATTCTAACAGCTCTCACTCGACTATACAAGCCGCAATGGATTGTTCAAACTTTCTCTCGATACTTCACACGAGTAATGAGTTGTGCAACCAATATAAGTAACACGTAACATCATGCAAAGTCACCATCAAACTAACATGATATTTTCAAAATATCGATACCCAAAACCTCTTTGCATATGAATTCCCTTTAAGCTATACAATATTTGGTTATATACATAACGTAACCATCCGGGAAAATATGATGAAGCAAAACAGATTGTTCACTAAACACTAATGACCATTCATATCAACTCGACTGCTTTTCAAATATGGTCCGTATGACTATTAAGAACCAAAATCTTTGGATTACATACTAAAGTAGCATCATCAAGTTTCAACTCGAAGTCATAGCTCGAAGTCAAAGAGTAACATTCAGGGTGAACCAAAAAAATTCGGTGATCATACAATGACAATCAGGAGAAAATTGTTATCATATTCACAACGATTGTTCTATAGTAAATAAATTATGATATGTGTGTTATGGTATGACTCTCACTCAGATGGGCATATCATGATCTTATACCATGCGAATTATAGTCATTAATAAAAACACATAGTCTTTATCCTATACATTCGATTTTAAAAGTTAATATGAACTCAGTTATTTCACATTCAATTCTATAGGAATCTCATTTCAGATCTACTGAACAGACTGAATTCAACTCTATCAGTCTCAACCATCCTGCTACACAAGCATAAGAGTGATTTCTCATGTGATAAGGTCAATCGTAAAGTTTTGTGACATTCTATATTGTGTCTTTGTAATTAATTTGCTAACTCATAATAATTGCATGAAAAAGAAACGTCTTTGTATTTCACTAATCAATTCATTACATAAGCATGTCCTCTTACATTTGTATAAGATGTCCATAAACCATACAAATTTCTAGACTCATGATATGATCTCTAGACATATCTCTAGGAACGAGTTTGGTTATTGTTTCTGCAATCATCTTGTTAGAATGAATATACTTGAATATGATATCATCTTTGTTGTCACCAACAAAGCAATATCTTTTTTGAATGTGCTTCGTCATCCTATAGAACTTTGGATCCTTAGTGAACGAAATTGCGACAGTATTTATCGCAATAACAACATACTCTACTTCCATAGTTGACATAGCAATGCTGTGTTAGAAAACCGACCCGCCTCTCTCTGGGCTCGGGCTCCGTGTGCGCAGGTGCGCATGTGTGGGCCAACTTAAATAGATGGATGTGGGCTACTCTCATTAAAACCTAGAGCCCAAGGTAATTGATTGTAGCACCACATTCTTATTTAAGTTGGTTGACAATTCTTTCTCCAATCGGTATGGAACAATATTCCACACAAATTTTCAAATGTCGAATGGTATGGTGCCGAATGGCATCCTACCGTGCCGAATATGCATCCTCGGCTGTCGAATCTGCATCCGACAGTCGAGACACAACCACGGTTTAGCTCTTGGGTTTTTAGGGTTTAACCCTTGGATTTTTAGGGTTTAGCCTTGGGTTTATATTTAGCTTTTGGGTTTATAACATTTAAATAGAGTTTTAGATTTTTTTGGCGGCGAAGCCGCCGTAATATTATTTAGAAAAATAGCATTATTCAATAGCAATGTTTTTATTATGTAATCCGACGGCCGAGATGAATATTCGGCACGATAGGGTGTCATTCGGCACCCTACCATTCGACACTTGAAAATTACTCGTGATTGTTCGTAGTATTATCAACAGTGATGATCAACAACTTAGTAATCTCCCAACTTTCCATCAAGGCCTCGATCTCCGAACAAATTAAAACGCCCTTGTGGTCACCGATCTTGCTGAAACCCAAGATCCTTCTTTCCAAATTCCACTTCTCATCGATCCAATGCCCTGTGATCACCATATACGTTAGATTCTGACGTGAAGTCCATGTATCTGTGCTTCTCTTCATAATACATGCTCATGCAGTCTCTCTGGCACGTCTGTCTAGATATCATTTTGAAACGAGGATCCACATCCTTGATTATCAAAGCAAAACCTATCTTATTAACATGGTTGAAAGGTAATTCATCCAATATAACGTGTCTCGCAATTTTCCTTCCCTACGCTTTATTATCAAACCTGCAAAATAAATAAACAAACAATAAACAACAACTTATAATGTTTGATCATAGTACCCGTCCCGTAAACAATAAACAACAACAATTAATGAATGTTTATCCTTTTCTACCTGTGCAATGTCAACGTCCCAGCATCAGTACTATTCAACGCACAAGCATCGAAAGAAAGCGTCGCCTGTCCTCTTGATCCGGGTGCTTGCGCTTGAGCCACCTTTCTTTTTTGACACCCCTTGTAATATTTGATCAGAGAACCCGTTCCGTAAATATTTGTTTCACAATTTATGAGTTTCCCACAAAAATTACATTTGGCCTTCGGCTTTAGAGGATTCACAGGTGGGATAACCTGCGTAAAATATGCCCAATAAGGGCTAGTCTTTGCTTTCTTTTTCTTCGGAGGACTTTGTGCAGCCTCTACTCTTTCAAGTTCTTCTTCCTCAATCGGATTTGAGGATGTAGCACCATTGGTATCTTCAGAGTCGGCCATCCTGCATGTTTACAATGAATTAAACTACATAAGTAAACCAAACTGTCAAATGCAGCACATTCTATCGTTATCGGTACCGGTACCGGTTACAAATACTATCACAAATCCGAACACCCCAAATCCAGGAAGAATTCGCAAATCACAAATCCAAAATTCGCCCTAATTCGAAACATTTAAAAACCCTAACCCATTCGAAACTTAATCACAAATTACAATTTAAAACAACCCTAATTCAAATCACAATTAAATACCCCTAATTCGAAATCACAAACTTTAACCGAACCCATAATTCGAAACATAAATCACAATCACAAATCAATCACAATTGAACGCCCTAATTCGAAATCACAATTGAAAAGTCCTAATTCGAAATCACAAATCCTAACCCCCTAATTCGAAGCCGACTTACCTGAGTCCTGAGCTGGAGAGTATGGGAAAGGCGAGAGAGATGGGGCTCGGAGATGTGAATGCCGAATGGAGAGAACGAGAGAGACGGGGGGCTCAGAGACGTGAATGGCACGAGTCGGAAGTCGGGGAGCTGAGAGAGAAAATTAAAAATTAGAATAGAGTCTGTCTGACCACTACTTAGGCTGTTTTTAACTGGGCGGTACCGGGTAATCGGTACTGGTGCCCGGTATTAAGGGTACCGGTACTGGTTAGTAAACAGTACCCGCCTCAGGTACCGATGCGGGAACCGATACCCGATCGGTACCGCTAACCGGTATCGGTCCCGATTTCGGCACCGGTACCGCTGGGTATTTTTGGACACCCCTATCAATCGGTGAATAGGCCTATTGTCCATTGTGGATGCACAACCAAAACATCCATCCAATTTTCGGTTCCAATAGTTTTGGCTCCATCATAACAACTCTTTATCCATTGTTCACCAATCTTGGCTAGTACAAGCTGAAACAAGACGTGCCATGAAAACGGCCCAGTTTAGTAGACAGGATATAGTGGGATTTTGAAAAATTATCCCACTATATCATGTGTTTTGGAACCAAGACAGATTAGGAAAAAAATTTCCGATTGACCCGGAAAAAAAGTGAATTTTGATATTCACTAAACACATGATCCTACATTGGAGAAGACATGGGATTTTGGGGGATAATTGGTCTTTTTAGTTGATCCTACACCACTAAAATCATATCTCATCCCACTAAATCACCTCCCACTATATCCTACTCATCCCTGCTACTAAATCTAATGGAATGGAACAAGTCAACATATGGTAACATAACGCAAAACATAGAAGAAGCAAAAGATTTACTTCTCTGTACATAGTTACAATACAAGCTAATTGGCTTAGATATTTATAGAGAGAACTGGCAGTGAGCACGAGCCGAGCATAAAAGGCACTGATAGCGTAAGAAATTCTTTAGCGCCAAAAAATTAAGAAATAAATGGCTAAAATAAGGTGAGCGAAACTCACCGCGGAACCACCGTCTCCCCTGCGATACCAAAGAAAACATAAGCAAGCAAGCATATACCAAAGAAAACCCTCGTCTCCCCTGCGGAACCCTCGTCCCTCGTCTCCCCCGCGGAACCACCGCCGCCAGCAAGGGCCCGCGATCGCCGTTCAGGCCTCAACGTTGCGCGCGGCGTTGCGCCCTACCCCCGTCACCCATCTTCACATTGTTAGACATGGTAAACCCTAAACCCTAAACATGGCGGACGACCCGCCGCCAATACTGGACGAATTTCCGCCGCTCGCCGGCCGAGATCCTAAAACTGCAGCGCCCCTCATACAGAAATCGTTTGCGTCGACCTTAAGGGCACGAAAACTCAATTATGATCCCATTCCGCCGAAGGCTTTAGGTAAGGAGAAGGGTGAGCCAAAAGTTACTTTCACCAAATTAGACATTGCATCGTTAACGGCTCCGTTCGAACTCGCACTTGTCGGAAAATTCAGCCACGGACGGCCAACGATGGAGGAGACTCGGAAGTTAATTATTGCTATTGGATTTAAGGGAGACGTCTCCGTTGGCCATCTTGATCAAAAGCATATTCTTCTGCGATTCACGAATGAGGATGATCGTGACAGAGTTTGGCTCCGGGAAGTTTGGTTCTTGAAGAAATTCCCTATGCGCATATTTAAATGGACTCCAAATTTTCATGCTAATGTTGAATCCCATCATGCCCCGGTATGGATCTCGATGCCTAATCTGCCTATTCACCTTTATCGGAAGGATGCCATTTTTTCGATTGCAAGTGCAGTGGGCACGCCTCTACGTATTGATGAAGCCACTGGTACCTTATCTCGCCCACATCTTGCTCGTGTTTGTGTTGACATGGATCTCTTGGTGAAGCCCGTACATCGAATATATATTGAGTCTGAAGGTCACGAAAGTTTCTGGCAACCACTACATGCCGACAGGATCCCGCAATACTGCACTCACTGTCTGAAACAGGGTCATGCCAAGGAGTCTTGTAAAATTCTTCATCCGGATATCACTATCACCAAGAAAGCGGCTGAAAGTATTCAACTTCGAGTTTCCAAGGAAAAGCCTACAACCAATATGGTTTACAAGAAAAAAGATCCGGTTGCCTCGACTGCTCAACAGGCCCCTCAGGGTCCTCCTGCAGTCTCATTATCCACGGAGGT
>JAOYMZ010092121.1:0-10730 GCA_025802335.1 Pinguicula primuliflora
AAGATTCCAAATGGGGTATTTAGAGATACACTAGGTGTTGCATCTATAAGTGCCAAACTGAGGGAAGGAAGGTTGCGATGGTTTGGACATGTACGGAGAAGGAGTTTGGACGATCCAGTCAGGAGAGTCGAAGGGCATGGAATGAGCAGATTCGGTTAGATTTAGTAGGATTAAACCTCTCCGAGGACATGACCTCTGATAAGACGAGTTGGAGACGCCATATTACGGTTAAAGATACATAATACTATATAGTGTAGTTATTTGCTTATTGATCTCTAGACTGATAAGTATTTAGTTATTTAGGTTGAACGTTATTTACGTAGGCATGCATTTATTTCGGTATGTACGCAGTGCATAGTTGAGGTAAGTAGGTATCTCAGTTTTACTTGTTTCTCCTTTTTATTATTTTATTTTATTATTATTATTATTTTTCGAGCTGGGGGTATCCACGAAAATAATCTCCCCATCCTGTTGTGGGGGTGGGGTATGATTGTGTACATCCTACCCTCCCTAGACCCTGCCTAATGGCGGAATTTACTGGGTGTGTTTAGTTTGGTTTGATTCGGTCTTTTTCGGATATTGTATAAGTAGTTATTTTATCATGAATGAAAATACTTTTTGCCCAATTCTATTTGGTATCAGAGTAGAAGAAAGAGGAACCATATCACCTGTGGGATCAAGAACCGTATCCAGGATAGGCATCTTCGAAGAAGGAACGGGTAAGGGAACATGTAAAACATCTGAATAATCAGTGCACCTCACTGTACCCTTACCAACCACAGGCTGAGCAGTTCCATCAGCAGTATGGATGCTCTGTGGTACGGATAATCGAGTATAGGAAGAAAACTCACAAGAAATACCAGTCAGATGACTAGATGACGAGTGGCCCCAAATCAACAATCCAGCTAGGAGTGAGTGAAGGAGAACTAGAAGGCAATGCATGAGCATGGTCCAAAATTACTCGTGCCATGAGGGGCAAGATTCCCTCCAGTATGCGGCTGTTGCCAGCTGACATCATCCCATGCTGCATGCTCTGCCTCAGGTAATGCAGCGACCGCACTCTGCTCCTTAGCAATTGTCAAATTCACATGGAAACTTCCTCGACCACCACAACCTCCTCTACCACTACGCTCATCAAATTGACCTCCACGACCTCGACCTCCATACTGTCCACGTCCCCATGTCTCACGAACTCGAGGTGGCTTAGGACATAACTTACTCACATGCCCTAGTCCATCACAGTTAAAACAACGAGTCTCTCCCTGTAGGCCTGCCGGAAATACAACAAGAGCAGAACGAGCACCGAATGAAACGGGTACCACAGAACTAGAATGCAACCGCATACGACTCTCCTCCTGCATGATAGCTGCAATAGCCTCATCAAGAGGTGGAACAACTAACTGGGACAATAGAACTGCTCACCGCTAATAAAAAATATGGTTCAAGTCACTCAAAAATTTCATAGTCTGGGAGTTGATCGTATCCTGTCTGCTCTTATCCCTATTGCAGTGCGAAGATCCTCTCTTATTAATGCGGGGTTCCTCTTGATTGATATGGTTATGATATTAATGATTATGTGTCATATTCTCATTCGTCACTTGCACACGAGATATTTATTGCATCATTGGACATGGTTTCTATTCCTAACTCGTGGTAGGTTGTGAAGACTGATCCAAAATGGAAGGCAGCTATGTTCGAAGAACTTGGAGCTCTTGTTAAGAACTAGACTTGGGAGTTGGTGGTACTACCACCAGGGAAGAAAGCGGTTGGATGCAAGTGGGTCTATACCCTCAAACAAAATTCAGAGGGACGCATTGAATGCTACAAAGCATAGTTTGTATCAAAGGGGTATAGTCAGGCTTATAGCATAGATTATGATGAGACCTTTGCACCCGTGATAAAGATGAGTACTGTGAGGACACTTGTCTCCCTTGCAGTCAATGGAGGATGGAAGTTGCACCAACTTGATGTGTAGAATGCATTTCTTCATGGTGGCTTGCTTGAGGAGGTGTACATGGAGATACCCCCTTGGATTTGAGACCAAGGACAAAGAGGGTAGGTGCTTAGACTCAAAAAATCTCTCCATGGACTGAAGTAGCCTCCTCAAGCATGGTTTGATAGGTTTCGAAGAGCTATAACAGGTATGGATTAACAAGTTAATGCCGATCATGCTGTATTTTTCTGACATCATAGGGGTCATATCATCATTCTAGCAGTATACATCGATGATATGATCATCACAGGGATGATAAGAGTGAGATTGCTAAGCTGAAGGAGAAGTTGGGAAAAGAGTTTGATGTGAAGGACCTTGGATCACTTCACTATTTCCTTGGCATTGAGATAGTACATGGAGTGGATGAGATAGTTCTATCACAGTGGAAGTATATATTAGACCATCTCACTGATACTAGAATGCTGAGATGTAAGCCAGTAGTCACACCTATTGACCAGAAGGTCAAGTTGAGAACAAATGTAGGAGAACTGGTCGCTAGGGAGAGATATCAGAGATTGGTAGGCAGATTAATCTATCTGACTCAAACTCGACGTGACATATCATTTGTTGTGAATGTGGTGAGTCGTTATATGCATGACCCTAGAAAGGATCATATGAATATTGTGCATCATTTTCAGAGGTATCTGAAGAGTGCGCCCAAAAAGGATCTGATTTTCCACAAGAGTGGTCACTTAGACATTGAGGGATTTTGTGATGCTGATTGGGCGAGTTGTGCTGATGACAGGAGATCGATCTCAGAGTATTGCATATTTGTAGTAGGGAACTTGGTCTCAAGGAAAAGTAATTAACAACAGGTCGTTGCCAGATTGACAGCTGAGGCAGAATATCGAGCGATGATTTAAGGAGTTACTGGGATGTTTTGGTTGAAACTGTTGTTGTCAGAGCTCAAGTTGGCGCAAGGAACCAAGATAAAATTGTGGTGTAACAGTCGGGATGCAATTAGTATCGCCAATAATCCTGTTCAGCACGATAGGACCAAACATGTGGAGATTGACCAGTTCTTCATCAAAGAGAAGCTGAATAGTGGATTGCAGGAGCTGAGGCATGTGGTCTCAAAGGAGCAAGTAGCTGTCTGTCTCACCAAATAACTTAGCTCTATCGATTTGTCCCATTTTTGTAATAAGATGGGCTTATTTGATATTTTGTCCATCTTGAGAGGGAGTGTTGGTAGATTATTATTAAGGGCAGTTTGGTCTTTTTTGGATATTGTATAAGTAGTAATTTTATCATGAATGAAAATAGTTTTTGCCCAATTCTATTGATTTCATACATGTTTGGTGTTGCTTTCTAACAAGAAAAGTTGTGTTAGTGATAAGTCTATTTTTTTTCTTCAAGTTTCGCTTTCATATTCATCTGTCACCTTCAACGAGCTTGCAAGCAAGCTCAACAACAAGCAAACAAGCCGAGCTCGTTCACGAACGGGCTCACAAATGGTGCCAAATTGAGCTCAAGCACAGGGCTCAGCTTGTTAATCTTAACGAGCAAGCTCGTGAACCGAGCTTGAAAATTTTCTATTTGTTCGATCTTGGTTCATGTACAACCCTATCACCAAGTCAGTTTAATGGTGGTGCTTTGCAAGTTCATAGCTGCCAAAGAAGCACACAACTAATCAACCAAGCATCGTTTTTCAAGGAATTTTGGAGAAGGGGTAAAATGTTGAAGAACCTGAACACTACGGCAGTTTCCCTGATTCCAAAAAAATCTTACCCTTGCAAAGTTTGAGACATTATGTCTATAGTAGGTTGCATCTATAAAGTGTTATCAAAGCTTCTGACCAAAAGATTAAATGGAGTACTACCCAATTTGATCAGTTACACTCAAGCAGGCTTCATTCCACGAAGAAATATCTTGGGAAGTATAGTTTTGGCCAATGAAATCATTCAAGAGGTCCGAGAGAAAGGAAAGAAAAGTAATTTCGAAAAAACTTTTGACACTGTTAATTGGAGGAATTTGTGAAATATTATGGAAGGTTAAGTCTTTTTTTCCTAGATGTATGCAATGACTGAGTCAATGAATGGACAAACGTTCCATTCAAGTGAATGGAAGCCTCTGTGGGCAATTTTTGATTGAAAAGGGTTTGAGACACGGTGATTCTCTATCACCATTGTTCTTTGCATTAGCTACCGAGTAATTAAACCGTATGCTTGCTAAAGCTGTAGAACAAGGTTACCTTCAGGAATATAGAGTTGGGAGATAAGAGGTGAGAAATATCATCTAATTCGCATATGATACATTGTTATTTGGCAATGGATCATATCAGGGTATGAGGGCTTACAAGAGGATACTAGGCTTTTGAACTAACCTCTAGTCTAAGTGTCAACTTTATGAAAAATAGCCTCATATCCATTAATCTCACAGATTCAAAGGCTGATATCCAGACAAATATCTTCAACTTCCAGGAAGGAGAAATACCATTCAAGTAATCAGAGATTCAAATTGGTGCAAAACCTACAAGGATTTCTATACAGAAGCTAGTTATTGACATTATAATGAAAAAGTTAAGCCGTTGGAAAAAATGTACCTATCCCACGGGAGATGTATAACCCTGGTGAGATCTATGCTCACTAGTGTGAATTTTTTTATGGTGCAGATCTTATGGTGCCGAATTTTGCCTTATGGTGCCGAAATCTATTATTGGCCGTTGGATCTGTGCTTCAACGGTCGAGATCATTTCATTTAAATTTTAAGTGAAATGATTCAACGCCCAATAATAGATTTCGGCAAATTCGACACCATAGATTCGGCACCGGAAAAAAATTCCAATTTTCCCACCTTGTTTTGGATCTTCTGAAGTCATTCTTTGCGCTTGTGATTTTGCTGCTATTGGTGTGTTAATTGCTTCACTTTTCATGTTCTGTTCTTCACTTGTTGACTATACGTTTTCATTTCCTCAGATTTGCAAGTAGGGCTGAATTATATATATCCATGGAACCATATTTTTCAGGAGTAGAACCAATCAACTGTGTTAATCTCGGATACAATGGTGCAACAAACAGCTATGGTCTTGAAGTTGGTTCTCTTGATGTACTATAAGAATGACAGTCCACAACTTCCGTAAACAGAATCCATGAGTTGATGCTTTTTGGTATATGATCTACGTGCAACGACTAAAAGTAGGAATCTATTTGTGTTATATTTCTGTCATTCAGGGACAAATGTTGACTTTTTTTTAGTACACCCTACTGCTCTACGGTGCATTGGTGCCAACACCATATGGTATAGATTCTTCTTAAACAAAGAGTATGAGAGTCTCTTTTCATCACTGATAACAGGCTTGTATCTAACTTCCAAGCTTATATCAATTGTTCATCACTGCTGCACTTTTTGTAACTTTCAAGTGAGCGTTCCCAATCTTGAGATCCTAAATTCGCCCCTGATCATACTAGACGATCCTAGGAAACCACGGTCAGACCCACCTCCCTACTACAAAGCGTTCTTAAACAAAGACCAGGTCCCGGCCAGGCTAGATCATAATTGGGGAAGGAGATGTCATCCACGCACATAATGGGGTGTGTCCCACAGTCACATTCACAAAAAGGGTTTAGATGCAGATAGCCAACAATATGGCTAATATCTCTCTAAAGACAAAGCTTAAACTCCTATGACAACCTATCGGCGAGACCAAGTTGATCGACATGGCCGATGGATTTGATTTACTTCAGTTTGCAAATGAGAGAACTTGAGAAAGGCCCTCTACGATGGGCCACACATCCAAGGAAATCACCCTTTGAGAGTTTTTTGTGGCATCCCAAGTTTAATACAAAGGCTGACCATGTGGAACTCGTTGCTGCGTGGATGCATATACCGGAGTTGCCTCCCCATTATTTTTACATTGATCTCCTGAAGGAAATAACCCAGCCGGTGAGTGTTCGATTAAAGGCAAATGACCACTCTCTCTCAAAAGGTAAGGCTATGTTTGCGCGAGTTGCAATGTGGCTGGACTTCCGTAGATCGCTTATCCTATCCGTGATGGCGGATGGCGTGATATACCCAATCACTAATGAAAATTTACATGAGGTATGCTACAAATGTGCCCGCTATGGATGCCTGGATGAAGCGTGCTTTATGCCTGGATGAAAAATTGTACATATCGGAGTCCTTTATAACGTTGTAGAAGGAAGTTTTCCAATAGTCGTCTCGAGAGCCCAAAAATCAAAAAGGAATTACACTAACATTTTAGGAAAGTCTACTCTCACGTCTTTGCCATTTTCAAGAGAAACTTTATAATGAATCCTTGAAGAACTCAATTCCTGACATTTCAGGAACTCGTGCAGATTGGATTTGAGTCCTATTGCAACTTGGAGATGCAAGAAGTCTAGATTCAAGTTCATGATCCAAGGAAAACACTTGCGAAAATGTGAACACAAAAAGAAATAAACATGAAGACTCCTTCACTAGTTATAACGTGTATTCTCATTTTTGTCCATTAAAAGTAGTGAAATTTTTGTATAGTAGTAATATTCTTAGTATTTGTTTGTGTGTTCTAGATTGATCACCAATGATTTAAGGACAATTCTATTTCTATCTTTCGTTGGTTTTTTATTTGCAACAAAAGCATAATTCTGAATACTACATTAAAACCGGTAGAGCCAGTAGATATTAGGATAAAATGTAAGAGCAACACAAATGGCACACAATCTACACTAGGTAAAACTAGTTGATCGTAGATTGCTAGTGCTATTACGATGTTTATTGCAAAGAACTAAAAGATAAACATATAGGTGCTTAATACAATCAGACTCATGTTTTGGAAAAATATAGATACACCAGCAAGCTATAATATCAAATACTAAACACCAATGACCCAAATGTGCATATGACCTTTCTCTTGGACTTTTTTGATCAGCTAAGGTATTTTCTCAATTCAAATTTCTTAACAACTTTTTAATATTGTCTTTACTTTGGTCGAGAGTCATTAATTTTCAGTTGTAGACGCATTCATCTGACAAAACCCCCAAGATTCACTATTTTTGCACAAATCACTAAGAAGAACAGAGAAGAAGATTCACCACTTTTTCTATTTAAACGATCCTTACAAGACACTTCGCTATCCCGGTAGCTTAGTATAAGTGAGGAACATATTAAATCTTACTGTGAGGACGAGCAACTCATGACACTGCAAGAAACCACCACATAAGCAATTCCTTCCTTTATGTTTCCTTCTTGAATTGAGTAGTATTTGTTAGGGTAATGATCTTGTGCAAAACAAATTTAAAAACCAATAGACTTCATTTCTTTTCTTTTCATCACTTCATTTCAAAATTTTGGCTGCAAGGGCCTCAACCTTCTGCGCAAGACATCCTTCATCACTTTTGGCAGGATTGACCTTCTTCACTAACATCCACTTTCTTTCATGGCTTGAGCCTTCAGCTAGCTCATCCATGATTTTCAAGGCTTCATTTGTTGTCTTGTTGAGCAAACAATCTCCACAGCTAGTATCTACCATCCTATTTTCTGCAGGAAACAAACAATTATAGAAGTATAGAGTCAAATCTTTGTTAGTGAAACCATGATAAGGATAAAATAAAATTAAACAGTTAAATTTATCCCTAAAATCATATAAACTCTCATCATATGCTTTCTAAGCATTGCTTATCTCCCTTTTGACTTTGTTCTGCTTGACAGAAGGGAAGAACTTATTCATAAACTCTTGCTTCAACCCATTCCGTGTAGTAATTTGAGTAGAAGGAAGGTAAAAGAACCATTCCTTTGCATTTTCTTTGAGAGAAAAAGGGATGACCTTCATCTTGATGACATCTTCACTAATCTCTTGAAGCTGCATACTCATGCATATGACATGGAATTCAGATAAGTTCCTTATGTGATCATCTCCTGCTAGACCACTAAAGTTAGACAATTGGCGAATCAAATCGGATTTAAATTCAAAGTTTACTCCTTCAGGTATATCTAGATGAGTAGTTTTCTGGTCCAGACTGCTTATGTCCGGATTAATGAATTAGGTGCAGAATGATAATTGTGGCCATTGATTGCCAACACTTGGATGATATGGATTATCATTCTGCACGTAAGATCATTAATCTGGACATAGCGTTCTGGACTGGATAATTTTTGATATCTAGATACGCAATAGCAAGCACCCTTTTGTTGTAATTAGAGGCTTTGAGTTGCTTCAATATATGAACGGCTTGATGATCAGCCATGGCTCTATGCCAGCACTGTGCTAACTCATCCAAAGTTTTAACTTGTTGAGTATTGGGTGAATTAGGGACAGTGAGCCTCCTTTTGGTTACTAATGCTTCCTTCAAAGTTCTCTCGGGATCAGGATCAAAAGTGGATGTATTAGTAACCTTGTGACGTAATCCTATGGTCATAAGATAGCCAGAAACACGAAGAACCAAACAAAAATAATAAAAAATAGATGCAACAAAATGAAAATGGAACAAAATGAACTTATGCTTTTTCCTACTACGGCACCAATTTGATGGTTGCGTCTTGACAGTTTGTGGGCTGAAAGGACTCGAAGCAAGATTTAATTTCCTCATTACTACTACTAAGCTAAAAGGGTAGCAAAGTGTCTTTTAATGGTCGTCCACAGAGAAAGGGACAGATCTTCTTCTCCTTGCTCTTTTGGATGATTTTCTGCAAAGTAGTTAAACTAGGGGAGGGTTTGCCAGATGAGTGACTCTATTATGACAACTCATTACTCTAGACTAAAGAAAAGACATTATTATAGAGATTTGAATTGAGAAAATACAATCATAAAAGTCTAAGAGAGAGATCATATGCACATTCAAGTCATAGGTGTATTTGTATGGTGTTTAGTATTTGATGTTATAACTTGCTACTGCACTAATTTTTCCTAAGCATGAGCCAAGACTATATTAATTACCTATATGATCACATTATCTTATTTTTTTTTAAAAATATGATCACATTCTCATTCTTGGCAAAGAACATCAGAAAAACAATCAAAATAGTGCTAACAACTTATGACCAACTAGTTTTATCTAGTCAAGATTGTGTTGTTCTTGTGTTTTCTCCTAATATCTACTGTCTAACCTCAGTCGTAATGTACTCTTTAGGATTACTATCTTGTTGAGGAATCAGAAACCACAGAAAAATTGCAATAGAATAGCCTTTAAATACTAGGTGATCAATCTAGAACACGAAACCAAATCCTAAACATATTGCTACTTTTGCAAGAATTTCACTGCTAAAGTTATAAAGAAAAGTAATTACATCTCACCAATATGCATAGATCTCCTTTAAAACTCTGTAAATTAGCTAAGAAATGGGGATTTTAGCTGATCATCACAAGAGAAACAACCAATAGTTTTGAAATCAACTTCATAGACAGAGAAATCAAAGGGAAAAGCTTGTTCTTTATGGCAAAACTGAGCTAAAAAGTATAGAGAATGAGAGCGATGGAGGTCTCTACTTTATCCTAGGTTAAAAACTTGTTGAAAAATATGAAAACACAAGAACAACACAAGGAAAAACCTTCCTTTAATAGACAAAAACGAAAATAGAAGTGATAATTGATCAAGGAGTCATCATGTTTATCTCTTGGTTTGTTCAAATCTCTTCATCTTCTTCCATGGATCTTGGACTTGGATCTCGACTTCTATTCTTCTCTAGCTTTGAAGGGCTCAAATTCAGCCCAGATAAGTTCCTGGAAGATGAGAAAGTTGATTTTTTCAAGGATTCGTCACAAAATGTCCCTTGAAAATGGCCAAGGCATGAAAACAAGACTTTCCTAAAACCTTAGTATACTTTCCTTCTTATTTTGGGCTCTGGATATGTCTTTCGAAAAACTTCTTTTTATAAATATTTAAAGGAAACCAAGATAGAATATTGCTAAATACATTACCTGGAAAAGATTAAAGGCTAGAAATATATGATCCATACAAATCCCTTGCATGGCAGGAACTCCTTCTTGCAGAATTAGGGTTTTGGAGTTTGCTTTCTATTTTTCCTTACGTTGTTCATTTGAATTCGTTTTTAACTTGAATACCCAGCTTGTTTTGCAAGTTATGAATCTATATTCATGGATTTGGATCACTTCGAGCAATGATCACACCATTTATACTCAAATCTCCACAAGATAGGCTATTCGCTTTGAGTTACCCTTTTCTTTGTCTCATCTTGTTGAAGATTACCCTTTGCCATATATTGGTAGCCTTAAACTATGATTTACACCCCTAAAGGTTCCTCTTATGAATATTAGATCATAAAATTGTCCAGAAAATGAGCTTTAAATGTGAACTAACCATGTTTCACCACTTGGCACCACAATAAGGCCTTGTTTCCGATTTTCTTACTCCTAGACTTTACTATAATGCGTCTGGTTTTTATTTCAAGTTTCTTGAGACAATAAAGGTTCTAATTGTGGGGGAGAGAGTTATTTATAGTTCATTTGATCGAAAATTTGGCATATTTTTCAAAATTTTGAACAAATGTACCCTATCTTGCTATCTTTTTATGCATTTGGCCATTTTATCATTCAAAGGCTCCTCTCCATGACCCAATGTCAGATTTTCTTGACATTAACATGTTTTTAACTTCTTGTACGATCTATATGATGTACTTTGCATACTTGAGGAAAAAAAAGATATAGTAAAAACAAACAAAAACAATTAAAAAAATCTGGAAAAAAATTCTTGATATATCAGCTCAGCATGGTCATAGATCACAGTGTTCGAGAAAGCGTTGGGCGGTCCCAATGCGTTTTGGGGCCGCCCAGCGCCCAGGCCGC
>JAOYMZ010092122.1:0-26411 GCA_025802335.1 Pinguicula primuliflora
ATCATGATTTATATGTAATGAAAGAAAATTCATACGGACAGCTCATTAAGATCCACTACATTAATCAAATCATATATGACAAATGGCATGCAATTTAGATAGAAAATGCTGAATCAAAATATACACATTAACCAACAACAAACGATTCCTATTTCAAAATCCAAGAAATAACAATCAAGTTATAAGAACAGAGTTCATTTTTTTAATTAAGGTCGAATTTCACTAAAGAAATAGAAAACCCACTGATTTTATCTTGGAATTAAGAATTCTTTTGTCCCCATTGCAGTCATCACTCTGTAATGGTATTAAGAAAAACAAAATTTAGTTTTAGCAGATAATCAAAACATCACAAAACGAATAGGACGCCAAGCGAGAGATAAAACAACCAAAATGTTGAAGCTTTTGTTCGAAAAAAGTCATACAACACCAAAACCAAAGGCCAAGTGTAATGGTCATGCGGCAACATCAACAAATCTCTATAATTGCTAGAAGTGTGGAAATACGATAGCAGAAAAAATAAAAGCAATGAACCGATTGGGAGGGAATACTTGCAAGCAATACTGAACCCCAAATAATGCAAGGTATGCTCACATCTGAATCCAAGCATGAAGGCAAGAATAGGAACAAAGTAGATGCTTGAAAAGGCTTGTATTACCGATTTTAGAATGATGGAGAAGGGTGGTACTGGGAGATGCAGGAACAGGACTCCCAATAGATTTTGCAAGTAAGTCTACCGACATGTTCTCCAACCTCAGAATCAATCGAAAAGAGAGATCTTGGCATCCTCGCAGTAGATTGATGATTCGTCGGATCAACGATTCAGCAAAGGCATTCTCAGACCTTCGTATAGGTAAGTTTAAAGCCTCGCACAGTCAGTCATAATTTGCACATTATGGAGATCTAATTGCTTGATTCTTTGAATTCCATTCCAAAGTGCCCATACTTCCGCCACCACTACGGGGCAAGCTCCAATCCGTCCTGAGTAGCCACAAATCCATTTGGCAGAGGAGTCTCAGAGAACCACTCCAAAGGTGGCAAAAGCGGAAGCTTGATGAATCGAAGCATCGGTGTAGAGCAAGAAGTCTATGTTGGAGATAGGCGAAGTCAGATTGATGATCGAGTGATGGGGAGGCCCCTCCATAGCTTTAGATCTGATAACTTGTGTTGAGTGTATTCCACTGAAGACATTTTGAGTTTCCCTAGCCATGATTGTAGACACAGATGCTTGCGTTGTATAATGTTTGCCCTGAAAAACTGCTTCATTTCTAGTCAACCAAAGTTGCCAGCAAGCAATAGCAAACAACACTTGAAAGTAGAAGGAAACATTAGACGAATCTAAGTTGTTAAAAATCCAACCAGTGAAAGCATTCGAACCCCATAAGTTCTGTGGGAAAGCCAGTCCTAGAGCCTGCCAGATGAATTTGCTACGATTGCAGTCTCGCAACACATGTAGTGTTGTTTTGGGCTGATCACAGAACAAGCACATTTCGGAGCAGGAGATTTTTTTTACAATAACGCTCAAAATTAGTCCAGAGACAATTCCGTGTCACCTTCCACAAAAACATTTTAATGTCCTCCTGTACTCTAAGAGACCAAATCAGACCCCAATTTTGGTTAATAGGATTTGAATTATGGGAAATCAATAGTTCATAGAGGGAGTTGACAGAGAACTTCCCATTTGAGGTGAGCCGCCACACCATATTGTCCATTCCCCCCACTTGGATCGGTGGGGCAATAGCCAGGATCAAGTAAATGAGCGCTGGGGGTAGCCAGGTATGAAGTTTTTGTATATCCCATTCTTCCTCGGGGGTGACATGCACGACGATAAATCAGTTAGAGTAAGAGGGAGTAGGGAGTGTGATAACAATGTGTGTGGAAGATTCCCCCAGATATCTTTCCAGAAGCGAGCTTTAAGTCCATCTCCAATGGTCCACTTGATGCCTTCTTTAACAATATGAATAAGGCCTACCAAAAAAAACAATATGAATAAGTCTTTTAAAGGTCCTCCAAATCCTTGAACCAGTGTCAGAGTTGCACTGATATAAAATGTCATGGTCCTGGAATCCATATTTGGCCTCAAAGATGCAAATCCACAATCTTTTAGTCTACTCTGGCTGATCAGAAATGAGTTGCCATGCCAGTTTGCGGATCATGGCTTTGTTGATGTCTCTGCTCTTCCATAGTCCCAATCCTCTTTTGCTTTTCGGTTGACAACATTCATCCCAATTTAAGAGAGAAGGTTTCCACGTAACTTCATCACCTCCCCAAAGAAACCTTTGTATGATTCTGTCCATTTCATCGCATATACTCGCACGCAGGACTGTTGTCTGCATAATGTAGTTCGGTAAAGTACTTAGAACAGACTTACTGAGCACCACCCTACTAGCTAGAGAGATGCACTGCGAGTCCCATTTCCGAGTTCGGTCACGTAACTTAACAAGTTAGGATTCATAAGTCAATGGAGAGATTCATCCGTGGATGAGTGGTACACCTAGATATATGCCTAGATCCTCCACTCTTTGGATTCCAAGGATATCTTCAACTTCTCGGGCCATATCAAGAGTGACAGTGAGGGAAGTCCATAAGATAGATTTGTTGGCATTCATAGTTTGCACACAGGAGAGTAAGAAGGTCTGCAATACTGCTAGGATAACCCGTGCTTGGTCCCCTGAACATTCTGCAAACAGAATTATATCGTCAGCAAAAAGAAGATGCGAGAGAGGGAACCTGGATCTTCCAATGGTGAGAGATTTCTAGCAACCCATCTGCATTGATAAATTAACTGCCTGCATAAGCTTCTCCATGCACAAAATGAATAGATAAGGCGAGAAAGGTCGCCTTGTCTAACACCCCTTGTTGGGTAAAAGATGGGTCCTCGAACTCCCTCCCAACAGACCTGCGTAGAGATGGTTTTAAGCAAAGACATGATGACATTGAGGAGCCAAGTAGGGAGTCCAATATCCATAAGAGTATCTCGAACGAAAGACCATTCAAGTTTATCAAATACCTTGGCTAAATCAATCTTGATAGCCATGAATCCAGATTTCTTCTTTGATAGCTTTATTGAGTGAATTGCTTCTTGTGCAGCAAGAATATTTGTTGCTCCCTTGCAAGAAATTGGATTGTCTCTGAGATTAAGGTCGGCAGGATCAGCTTCATGGGATTAGCAATAATCTTCGAGACAAGCTTGGCACTGATGATAACCAAGGTAATGGGCCTGAAGTGGTATTTTAAGAACTAGAGACACCATCCCTTGGTTAACCTCAGGAGGAGTGATTCCAGAGGTAAAGACTTGGTTCACAAAGCATATAATAGAGGATTAGATGACGTCCCAATTTGATCTGAAGAAGCCACATGAGTAGCCATTCGGGCTAGATGCCTTGTGTGGATCCATACCAAAGAGAGCAACCTTGATTTCTAATGGGATGATTTCCTGGTTGAGTGAGGAGAGCTGCAGACTAGTGAGTGGAGTGAAGAGTCCTTGGATAGAATATCTTGGCAATACATCAACTGAGGTTGTAGGGGAGGCGCCCAGAATCTTCTGAAACACTAGTGTGGCATGTACTAATAGTTCAGTTTTATTTGCACTCCAAGATCCATCATCCAACTGGATTATTCTTGATTTAGATATCATGCGTCGACTCTTAAAATGTGCATGAAAGATGCGGGAGTTTTTGTCCCCTACAGGATCCACGAGCATCGTTAATTCTACTTCATCAACATTTCTTCTTTCGTAAGAATCATTTCAAGATCGCTCCTGATAGATGCCTCCGGACTGCATAGATAATTGGTAGGATTTCTTGAGATGGCCTTCTGCAAACCACTTAGACGACTTTGGAGGTGACGTTTTTTCCTAAAGACATCACCAAATATGTTAAATTTCCAAGAGTCTAGTAGATGATGTAGTTCAGCTAAAGCTTCAACAAGAGGAAGGGACGCAATCCAGTTCTTCTCAAACCAAGAGGGCCATGTGTTGTGTCTGGTCCACATGTTCATGAACCTAAAGTTAGGAATTTGTGTGCATTGGGAATCGGCCAAGCTTAGGTGGACCAGCAGTGGAGAGTGATCAGATGCCACACGAGGGAGATGGCGAACACCAGAGGAAGATGATATAGAAGCTAGGTGAGTGTTTATAAATACCCAATCAATCCTCTCATGGCAGGAGCCTCGAGCCCAGGTGAATCGTGATCGAGAGAATGACAAGGGCTCAACTTCAACAGAGGCAATCCAATTCCTGAATTGGCATGATCCGTTGGACGGTCTGCCATTCAACTTATCCTCAGCATTGAGAAAGGTATTAAAAACACCAACGATTAACCAGGGGAGAGATATCGACTCTACAATAGCAGATAGCTGGGGCCACAAGCTACGATGAACAGTTGGATTGGGGCTTCCATAGACGGCTAATATGTTGAAATGTAGAACATCTCGAAAGTGAATAGATAGGTGGATATACTGCAGTCATAGGATACGATTTCGACAGCAACATCATCCCGCCATATTGCCCAAATTCCTCCAGAGAACCCATAAGCTTCAACACAAAAAGAGCGGTCAAACCCCTTTCCAAGACTTCCAAGTATATCGTCTGCTTCTAGGTCACTAACAGAGGTTCTAGTACAAATAACAGACAGGGGTGATAGGTTTTAATGAGACAGCACATAGCTGAGATAGTTGTGGCATTTTTGATACCTTGTGCGTTCCATGAGATGATTTGTAAAGCCATTAAAAGAGTTAGATGGGTATGACCAAGAAAAACTAGGAACGATCTAGAGAAGTGGAATCAATGACCCGTTGGTCAATAACCAAGGGATCATTAGACTCCTCCAATTTGGGTAATACCATGTCAGTATCCATGGCCTCGTTAGAGGCATCCAAATTGAGCTCAACTCCCGCTTCTTCTTCCAGATGACACATGTCCATATCCTCTTCTTCGTGCAGGCTAATATCCATGTCCTCTCTTAAAAGTTTAGGATCTGGTGGTTCCTCTGGGGTATGTTCGAAGGCAGGATCCTGATTGCATCCCTGAGAAGAGGCTGATACTTGAACTAAGTTGGACTTCTTTAGATGAATCCCTTTTATCGAATCGTGGAGCTTGATTATGAGGTGAGGTAGATTCGTCCTCAAGACCAGGGTGAGGAACTTGTATACAGACATGTTTAGGATCAGCTTCGACATTCTTTTGTGGATCATCAGCCTGGGTTGCAGGAACTTGGGGTGCAGAAGTGGCATTAGTGGTGACATTGATTGGAGCAACCTAAGGAGGGATAAAAGCTTTGGGTTGTAATATTACACTGCTCGGGTTTACTTCTCTGAGGCAACCCGGAGGATTCAACTTTCGTTTCCCTTTTGTTGAGCCCATAGAGGACTTATGTGGACTAGTGGAGGATGAGGGACCCTTGGAGGATGATGGGCCGGAGGGGTTATGGATTGAAAGTGGATTATTTTGGGTAGACGAAATATCCTCCTCCTGAGAAATTAGAGCTGACAATCGGCCAAAAGTGCCAGTGGACTTGGATACAATTTTTCCCTGGGCCTTCACCTCCCGAGTGGGTTTTCTCCCTTTTTTAGGTGCAATTAGCCACGAGCCAGGCTTTCTTATATCATCAATAACAGGTGTTTGCCACCTCTGATAAGGGTCAGCCAAACCGAGATCAGCCGATGGAGGACGTAATGCACGTGATTGTGCAACATTGTCTAGGCTGGCCAAGTTGCCGTTGAGTGATTTGTCAGTGAGCGTTGTACCCAATAGACGTCTTCCCCTATCTGACGGACATTGTCTGATACCACAGCTGCAGAGGTGGGGGGTAGCGGGTTACTGCTCATCAAGACATTCTTGTCGGACGGCGACTCTGTCTCACCAGAAACCTGTTGAGCACCAGAAAGAAATGAACAAGAATCAGAGAACGACTTGACACACTTTAGTGTGTAGTAAACATGAATTTGTCATCCAATAACTAGTTTGTGCCACGTAAATGAGTTATTCGGTTTTGTAAAAGACCCTCCAATGAATAAGCAAATGCAAAATTTATTTACTTCTGTGCAAGATATGACATATTATTTTTATATTTGGGCTCGAAGCCCAATATTAACTAAGTGTGACAGTTTATCCGGTATTTATTAATCAGGAGTGTTAGGTGTATCGAAGGAATTGTGTACTGAATTTCGGTACACATGTTTTTTGGGTACTTTTCGATCGTTCAAAAAAATAAGACCAATTTTAGAATCCTCTTATAGAAAAGAGGTCGGTCATGGATTTAGATTTCGACGTCTTTAATGCAAAAAAGATTCACATATCTTCTTCGAGCGATTCACATATCTTCTTCGAGCGATGTCCAAGTTGGGCCTTGCGCTTACACCCTCAACTGCAATTTATGGGGCGAATGTTGAATATATAGATAAAGAAAAGATGGATCATTTATCTTAGTTTTATTTGTACAAAGAGTTTTTACACAATGGCCTAGGCCCAAACTTCATGTGTATATATATACTTATACCGTTCGCTGGACGCCCTAATGGAAAAGAAAAGCTTTCCGCCGCATCTGGTGTTTTCTCCATTTCCCACACCTTGGCATACCTTTACTTGCAATCTTGTGTGCATCTTGTGCAATTATAACATAGTATCTTCGCGAATAGGTTCTTCCGTTCCACTTGTTGGCCTTTTTTCTCCATCCTGTGTGCATCTTGTGCAGTTATAACCATTTTCCTTGCAGTTAAGATTCTTAACGGTTCCAAACTATCAAAACTAATTTTTTTTGGGTCAAAACTAATAGTTAGTAGTTTCTCTCGTTGTTTGTTTTGATTTTTTTGGTTGTATTCCGGATGCAGATGAAAGGCGAAAAATCCAAGGCTGATAATAAGAGAAATGGTGTGGTGGACGCCAGTCCGGTGAAGAAATTCAGTTAACAAGTGGATTGGAAGAACATATTCCCTAAGATATTATGAAATTTTAGAGAAAAGGAAGTCTCCGCCAGAGTTGTTGCAGGCTGTTAAATCCCATTAATCCTTGATTCTACAATTTTATAGATTTCTTTACTTTTGGATGGGTTGGAGTTTTAGGATCTGATTTTGTTAATAATTACGTTTTCATTCACATGATCTATGTGTTTGTGTGTTGTATATTTGAGGATATGTATTTTAGAACATGCGATGGATATTTTGTGTCTGCTTATGTTTGACTATAATGGAGGTTTATGCGGTCACTAGTCATCAATTTTGGTGCTCAGGACTGTTCACGTGTATCCTGAATTATTGTTGCAACTGTGATTTACATTCATAAATAATGTTCTTGTCATTGAATATTCCTTTCCTCTTGTTGCCTTAACTACAGTTTTATGCAGTTTGCTGTTTCCATCAGAGTTGAACTACGAACATGCCTCAGCAATTAGCATGTTTCCTACTATTATCTAAATTTGCCATCCTCTGATGACAGATTCTCCCGTTTGTTCTAGATTCTTTGGAGACAGAATCTCCAGACAAGCCGAGGAAGTTTATGGTTGGATGCACCCAGCCACGAAGTGTGGCTGCAATTTCCGTTTCAACGAGGGTAGCTGAGGTGATGGATGTCACAATTGGTGAAGAAGTTGGTTATAGTTGTCGTTTCGAATATTGCAGCTGTCAACAGACTGTTTTGAAGTAAGTGTATGAACTTGGGTTCTTATTCCCTTTTCATGTAAATGTCTCTTTACGTTCGTGTGATGTTGACAGTAATTTTTTCTATATGTGAATCTTTGCTATTGTAGATATTTAACTGATGGTATGCTATTGAGAGAAGCTTTGACTGACCCGTTATTAGAGAGATATAAAGTGATCATTCTCGATGAGGCTCACGAGAGAACACTGACAATGGATGTTCTATTTGGTCTTCTGAAGGAAATGCTGAAAAATAGGCCTGACCTTAAACTTGTTTTGATGTGGCTACTCTTTAGGCTGAAAAGTTTCAGGGTTACTTTTGTGGTGCTCCACTAATGAAAGTGCCTGGAAGGCTTCATCCAGTTGAGATTGACTATTGCCAGGAGCCTAAAGGGATTACCTTGAAACTGCCATAAGGACTGTTTATCAGATACATGCGTGTGAGCCTCCTGAGGACTTGTTTTTCTTACTGATGAAGAGGAAATTGAAGATACATGCAGAATATTTGTGAAGGAAATTTCAAATGCTGGGGATCGGGTGGGACCAACCAGAATTGTCCCATTGTAGTCCACCCTTCCTCCTGCAATGCAGCAGAAGATTTATGAACCTGCTCCTCCCCCGGCAGTTGATGGTGGTCCTGCCGGAAGGAAAATTGTGATCTCCACGAATATTGCTGAGACGTCATTAACAATTGTCGGATAGTATATGTGATAGACCTTGGCTTTGCAAAACAAAAATTTTGCAGTCCTAGAATTTGTGTTGAGCTCGTCTCTCCTATATCAAAGGCTATTGCTCATCAACACTCAGGACGTGCTGGAAGAACACAGCCTGGAAAATGCTTCAGGCTCTACACTGAAAAGAGTTTCCATAATGACCTTGAGCCAGAGACCTATCCGGCTGCGGCCTGACCTTGCAAACACTGTTTTAACTTTAAAAAAAAAAAAATTGGGGATTGATGATTTGGTTCATTTTGATTATATGGGCCCACCTGCTCCTGTGACATTGATGAGAGCACTAGATGCTCTGAATTACCTGGGAGCAATTGATGATGAAGGTAACCTGACAGGATTGGGTGAAACCATCGGGAAAAATGCTGGTTGTTAGCTCAGTGTTTAATTGTTCTAATGAGATCCTCTCAATTTCAGCCATGCTTTCAGGTACGCAACTTATCCTTCTAGATCTTTTGCCTGTCGCATATTTACTCAAAGTAGATACTATGAGGTCGAGTTCTTGCTTGACCAGAGGTGAAGTTTAAACCCACGTTGTCGTTAATTCCAGATATGATTCTGTGAATCGTATGTGCACCTTGGCATACATGACAGTAGATTGCTCTTGTGTGTAATTGGTATTCGAGTGTCTGTTTACGTTGTCATCAGCATCTCTTGTCTGGGTTTCATGCATAGAGTGGGATGTACCATGAATTTCTAAGTTAGTGCTGATGCAGATAGTTGCAATTTTTCAGTATCGCCTCTATACATCTGCTGACCTTCCTTGGGCCTCTTCTGTGATAACCACTTGTATCCCTAGGACCAAACTGCTTTATCCGGCCTTGAGATGCCCAGAAAGCTGCAGATGAAGCCAGGGCTCGGTTTGGGCACATAGATGGTGATCATCTCACGCTGTTGAATGTGTACCATGCTTACAAACAAAATTGTAAGTAAATTATTTTTTTCATTTCTTACATTTGTTTTTCATTTTCGTACTAAATATAGGACTTCTAACTTTTCCCAATCAAATCAAAGGAAGATCCACAGTGGTGCTACGAGAATTTTGTCAATCATAGGGCTCTCAAATCGGCAGACCAATGTGAGACAGCAGCTAGCACGTATTATGGCTAGGTTCAACTTGAAACTATGCAGTACAGGCTTCAACAGTCGTGATTATTATGTAAATATCAGGAACGCTATACTAGCTGGATACTTTTAAAAGAACTAGCGTCCTACTATCTTATTGTAAAAGACAACAAGGCATGCACTCATCATTTTGCTACTAATGACCAATTGTCAAATTGCTTCATGTAATTGGCAATCTAATGGCATGTTAGTGAAGGCTGGAGGTGAACAACCTGCAGTAAAGGCCACCCTATGGCATTAGATTGCCGATTACGTGAAGCAATTGGACTGTTGGTAACTAGTAGCAATATGACGAGTACGTGCCTAGTTGTGTTGTGCAGTAAGATAGTGCGACACTCGTTCTAGGTGCGCCACCTACATAAAATATCCAGTCAGCATAGTCTTCCTGATATTCACAAATTGTCTTGACCATAAACCAGAGTGGGTCATCTATAACGAATGTCCTAACAAGTCGCAATTTCATTCGTACAGTCACAGACATTCGGGGTGATTGGTTAGCACTATACTTTTTTTTTTCTCTCCACCTAATATATAGAAATTCGGACTGACCCATAATCCAAGCTCGGGCATTTGAATAAATTGGCCCCGACTGTCATTCTAGGTTCGGATCTTATGAGCGCAGGTGCGCATGCATGATCAAAGTTACTAAGAATAGTGGGTTAGTTTTATTAAAAGACAGTTTAAGGTATTTGATTCTTTCCTACTATTCCTATTTAACCTGGATTTGTTTGTGTTTGGCTACCGATGTGGGACAAGAAACTTGAGTTTCAACACTCCCTTCACGTCCGACTAGGTAAATCTTAATTTGTTGGACTTTTTTTATCAACGGAAACATTCGGGCCTGGAACCTGGTGCCGATACCATATAGAAATTCGGCTCAGCCCATAATTTGGGTTTGAGCCTTTGAATAAATCGGGCACGGCCGTCATTCTAGGTTCGGACCTCGTGAGCGTAGGTGCGTGTGTGAGCAAAGTTACTAAGAAATGTGGGTTAGTATCATTAAAATTTTAAACTTAAGGTCCATTTACTGCATGTGATAGTATTTGATTACGAGCGTTATCGCTGTTTTTAACAACCGTAATCAAACTGCCAAATTTGTCTCTTAATCCACCTAAAAATGTTGGTCGATTGATTTGAGTCGTTATTTCAATTCCTGAAAATACGTGTGATTTGGAGCGTTATGAATTGACTGAAATGATAAAAGACGAAAATACCATTCACTCGTTATCTAAATTACCAACTACCGACTATATATACAAATTCAACACTCAAATCATGGCGATTTGAGGAACGCCGAACCCTAACTTTTCTGTGTGTGCGGATTCATCTTCAATAGAAGCTCCGATGTTGTGAATCTTAGAGTTGGCTTTGTTCTCGGCACCATGGGAACCTCCAATTCACCGACGATAATTTGAACGACATTCCTCATCGTCGAACGAGATATAAGGTCGGGATGCAAGCAACACAGACCAACCAGCAACACAGACCAACCAACAACACATTCATCACATCTACTACGTCGAACTCACCACCAAGTTCACGGCCGAGCTGAGACATCCTTCACGATGCAAACTCCAATATCACGGTGCTAGAGGCCCAATCCACCAAGTTGCTGCTCACGCCAAATTTCATGGTGCCAGAGACGACCTCCTTCTCGATCGTCTTACGGCCACTCACAACCTCCAATATCATCGCATTGAGTCCGTCTTCTCGGTTGCACGGCCGGTTAATAAGTACTCCGAAGCCAAGTATCCCATTGTTCCGACAGCGACTATTGCATTTGGGGATTTGTCGTGCTCTATCTGGTGGGCTAGCCCAAAATCCCCTAATCTGGCATTGAATCCTTCATCCAACATGATGTTGCTTGTCTTAATGTCTTCGTGGATCACTAGATTCTCGGATTCTTGTTGTAGATACGACAATGTCGATGCCACACCCAAAAGGACTTTCTATGTTAGGACAACATGAATGAACTTTTATGTTGGCTTGTATTTCGAGTGTAAATATGATTTGTTTTAGTTTGTTGGGTTGTTTTTTGAGTTTAGATATAGTTTGTTTTAGTTTGTTGTCTTGTTTTTCAAGTGTATAACATTGATATTCGATTTGAGAGTATATGATTTTTTCGAGTGTATGATCATTCTGCACAGGATTTTTTTTAGATTCAGATATCAGTGAAATTACGTTTACTTGTGTTTGATTTGGGTAGCACTTAGTTATGGAGTGTATACAACGTGAATGGTATTTTAATCATTTAACTGTTCAATTAGTCTAAATCTACTTCAAAGTAAGCACGCGAAATCATAACTAACTCAATCAAAATTAAATTCGAAAAGTTGTTTACTACATTTGATGTCGATATCGGTAACGCTCCAAATAAAAATTAAATTCAAAACCTTAAATATGCAATAAACGGACCCTTAAGATATTTGACTCTTTACCACTATTCCTATTTAACTTGCTTGTGTTTGAGTTCAGTTATCGATTCGGACAAGAAACTTGGGTTTGAAAACCTTTGTTGTCTCTTCTTAGTGTAGATAGGAGGTTCCCTCCCTGTTATTTAATTTGTTTATTCTTAATGGAGACGATTCCAAAAATTATGATCTCCTAAATAAATATTATTTTTTTATTATTATGTTATTATTTTATTATTTTTAATTTTTAGAATATCTAGAACATTTTCTACAAAATTCCAAATGCTAAATATTTAAAGTTATTAAAAGTATTAATTAATATTAGGACGACTTCATCGTCGAAAATTAAAACTCATAGATACTAAACTAAAAGACTAAACCTGAACTTTATAAAAATAGATGTTAAACTTTATTAAAAATGATAATTAATATTACCACGTCTTCACTACCAATGATAAATGTTAAACTTTATTAAAAATTGTCATTAATATAACAGCAAATTTGTGGCCAAAAAACTAAAAAACTAAAACTTTAAATCCAAACACACACTAAACTTTAGACCCTACAAACTATAAATACTAAACTTTATTAAAAATGATCATCAATATTACGGCGCCTTAACTGCCGAAATCCAAAATTCTATAAATCTTAAATACTAAACTTAAACCCTATTCGGCAGTGATTTGTAGTCTCGACGCAAATTGGAGAGGCAACAAAAATTCATCGATAAAACTATGAGAAAGGAACCTAAATTATACTTTCGGTAAGCTTTCGTTTTTTGAAACAAGATTATATGCGAGTTTATGAGTAGAAACCATATTCGTTAACCCAAAATTTTCTAATTAGATATTCTATGCGATTTTATCAGAGAAATGAGATTATGCTGATTGAACACTCCCAACTGTGAATGATGCTTAGCACTGAACAGATTTTTTGTATGTTCTGTTTTTTTGGTTCAACTGTCGAGGTTTTTTTGTTTCAGATTTTTTGGTTTGTTCTCGTTTTCTTTGTTCACGTTTTTTGTTTTTGTTTTTTTAATTTAAATAACCCGTGGGTTGAAAGTCAGAACCGAACCGTCGATCTTGACCCGCAAACTGTTCATTTAAGTCATGTTTAAATCTGACCGTCGGATTCAAATCCGACAGTCAAAAAAATACTTCGGCACCTAAGAGAATCTGCTTAGGACAGTTTGCTCAGGACAGTCTGCTCGGGAGGAGAAAATTCTTCTAGAATCGGGAACGTTGGGAGGTATATGATAATTTTTTTTGATGGTTGGGAGGTGTATGATAATAATACACTCCAACTGTATGTGATATATAAAACTATTTATTTGGTAACAATGGGAGGTATATTATTGGCATTTAAACAATCTTACCTGGAGAAATTTTTAGGTCCCGAATTGTTATATCCCGATGCGTCCTTACTTATAATTATGATCGTTGAATTTTGATCTGACGGTTATGATCATTTAAATGACTTATGATTGTGATCGTTAGATCAACATACGACTATCACGTTTATTAAAAGTATTAATTAATATTAGGACGGCTTCGTCGTCGAAAATTAAAACCCCTAGATACTAAACTAAAAGACTAAGGCTGTGTTTAGCAAATCTGACTGATAAGGTGACTGATGACTGATAAGCCGATTGGTGACTGATAAGGTGACAGGAGACTGATAAGGTGACTGATGAGGTGAACTGATAAGGTAACTGATTTGATTAGACTTGTTTCGCAAATTTACCTGATAAGGTAATTGATTTTCATAAAATGACATAAACGGGCATTATCTTATATTGTTATTGTAATTTTTAATAATATTCCATATCATTAAATAAAAAATGTTTTTAGCTTTAATAATTTTAATTTATTGTTTAAATAAAAAGTTCTTATTTTAAATATTAACAATAAAGTTTAGAATAATGAAAATAATATACTCATGGTAGAGATGTGTAGGTATATAAAGTCAATGGTAAAATTAGAATGAAAGACTTAGAAGTCATCTTATTTTGCAATCAGGTTGAAAAAATGTCTTTTCAAATCAGTCACCTTATAAGGCAGAAGGTAGATGTTCACGTAACAGACTTATTTTGTCAAATTGACTTATAAGGCAGAATCGACTGATAAGGTGACTTATAAGACAACGCTAAACACAGCCTAAACATGAACTTTATAAAAATAAATGTTAAACTTTATTAAAAATGGTAATCAATATTACGACGTCTTCACTACAAATGATAAATGTTAAACTCTATTAAAAATTGTCATTAATATAACAGCGAATTTGTTGCCAAAAAACTAAAAAACTACAACTTTAAATCCAAACACACACTAAACTTTAGACCATACCAACTATAAATACTAAACTTTATTAAAAATAATCATCAATATTACGGCGCCTTCATTGCCGAAACCCAAAATTCTATAAATCTTAAATACTAAACTTAAACCCTATTCGGCAGTGATTTGTAGTCTCGACGCAAATTGGAGAGGCAACAAAAATTCATCGATAAAACTATGAGAAAGGAACCTAAATTATACTTTCGGTAAGCTTTCGTTTTTTGAAACAAGATTATATGCGAGTTTATGAGTAGAAACCATATTCGTTAACCCAAAATTTTCTAATTAGATATTCTATGCGATTTTATCAGAGAAATGAGATTATGCTGATTGAACACTCCCAACTGTGAATGATGCTTAGCACTGAACAGATTTTTTGTATGTTCTGTTTTTTTGGTTCAACTGTCGAGGTTTTTTTGTTTCAGATTTTTTGGTTTGTTCTCGTTTTCTTTGTTCACGTTTTTTGTTTTTGTTTTTTTAATTTAAATAACCCGTGGGTTGAAAGTCAGAACCGAACCGTCGATCTTGACCCGCAAACTGTTCATTTAAGTCATGTTTTAATCTGATCGTCGAATTCAAATTCGACGGTCAGAATTCGACGGTCAAAAAAATACTTCGGCACCTAAGAGAATCTGCTCAGGACAGTCTGCTCGAGAGCAGAAAATTCTTCTAGAATCGGGAACGCTGGGAGGTGTATGATAATAATACACTCCAACTGTATGTGATATATAAAACTATTTATTTGGTAACATTGGGAGGTGTATTACTGGCATTTAAACAATCCTACCAGGAGAAATTTTTAGATCTCGAATGGTTATATCCCGATGCGTCCTGACTTATAATCACGATCGTTGAATTTTGATCTAACGATTATGATCATTTAAATGACTTATGATTGTGATCGTTAGATCAACATACGACAATCACGTTTATAAGTCGAGATGGATCAGTACATAACCAATTGGGACTGGAAAATTTTTCGAAGGGAATGAGAAAATTTCAAATCCCGAATGGTTATATCCCGATCCATCTCGACTTATAATCATGATCATTGAATTTTGATCTGACGGTTATGATCATTTAAATGACTTATGATTGTGACTGCACCCAAGGCTTTAGCGTCTGCTTTCCCGCGCTCGAATCCAGCCACCTTTCGCGTGATTTGTAGCAGCGCGGCTCCTCCTATTTAATATGGTCTTTCTCTTTTTCAATTCCCCACACCTTCAATTCAGATACAATTTGAAGTGTCAGTGAGAGTAGCATTATTTTGTGGGCTATCAGTTTCCTTCTTGTTTTCTGAGTTAACTATTTAACTATTAATTTATATAATATTTATCATTGTGTGTTCGGAATGTTTAATATTGAATTAATATTAATAAATTTTTTGTTTTATATGTTTGAAGATATTATAATGGATAATTTTAGCAGTTCTGGATTTTTTGTTTGCATTTCTGGTTCGAGTTTGGAAATCTCTGATTTAACTATGCTTTCGAAGTATGTCGGGTCAAGTTCCTCAACACAATATCTAGATTATTCACATCAATCAAGATTTTTCAAAAAAACCTTTGTGCACCAAGTCAAGATGTGTGGTCTCAACCAATGAGCCAAAGTGGTTGTTCTCAGCCACAAGATACTTAGACGTTGCCTCAATGTGCTTCAGCTTACTACTTTTCCCTTATTATTGATTCGATAAGTGATACAACAGACATTGATGTTGACGGCATCAATTTTGAACCTGACACTAAAGATGAGGGAGATGATATGCAACCCATTTCGGTGTGACCACTGGTAGATCAGATGTATGATAGATCATATATTCCATATTATCAGACGACATGTCCTATGATGGGGGACTCAATGAATATTCCGCCCCTGTTAAATAGAAAACATTACGATGAAGACTCAGGTCCGATCACAGAGAGCCAACTGTTCATAGATAAGCCTCATCTGCAACGTGTTGTAACAAAGTATCATATTATGGTGGTAAAGAGAGAGTTTTGTGTGGTGAAGAGTGATAAAATATGGTGGTATGTAGCGTGTAAACATTTTTCAGAAGGTCTAGCATGCGATTGGGTGCTCACTGCACTTTACAGACCCAACGTCTGCAAATGAGAAATAATGTATATTTGGGGCAGAGCATAGTTGCGACCCTAATGTGATGGCCGAGTATCATCGTAATCTTACGAAGATATTTGTTGCACGCGAGTTGCGCAGCCTAATGTGGATTTTTGGTTGTGCATTTCTTATATATATACTTATCCTTATTTTAATTTTTTTAGAATTCACAGCGTATATAGGTCAACAGTTGGTGCAAAATAGATATGAGTTTGAGATTCGATATTAAAAGGCTTAGTGGGTAGTCCAACGTGCTAGTGACATAGAGGATGGTACGTGGACGTCTGGTGTTTCACGTCCACCTGCCTATCTTGCAGCACTACGACATTGGGATCCGACTAATTTGATGGATTGGAGAGTTGAGGATACTGCCAACCCACGTGAAAAGCAGCTGAAATATGCATACTAGAACTTTGGTCCTTGCATCACTTGTTACCGACACCGTCGTCCTGTTCTGTCTATAGATGGAACACATCTGTACTTCCTGCATAGATTAAAATTACTTGTGTCGGTATCATTAGATGTCAGTGACCACATATTGTCAGTTGCATTTGCAGTATTAGATGAAAAGACCACAGAGACATGACGTTGGTTTCTTAGAGAATTTGGAAAAGCATGTTACATCAAAGGATGATAGACGTCACTGCTTAATATCGGGCAGGGACTCGAGAATTCTTGGAGCTATTTCTGAAGTACGTGCATTCAATGGCGAATGACGTGACTCTCGATTTTGCCTACGTTATATATGCTTGAATTTAAACCGTGACCAAGGAAATGACATGGAAAGCATGTTCACGAGTAAGTCACGTAAAGTTTCACAATCAGATGAAAGTAATTTACCGCCTCAATCCTAAAGTACATGAATATCTCACGAACATTCCTTTTGAGATGTGGACATTGGCGTATGATGGAGGACCACGCTGTGGAATCATGACCACAGATCAGGTAGAATGCTTTAATGGAGTGTTGAAGGGCACACAATGTTTGCCATTACATCGATCGTGCAGCAGACACATGATAGTTATATTGATTACTTCAACGCACGCAGGAGTGATTGTTTGCAAATGATACCATCTCTTGACGCGTGGATAGAGAAAGTCAAGCATTTTTACGAGCGAGCATTGACACGTGCTTCGATGCATGAAGTGAACGCATTCGATTTGATTGAAGGTGGAACTCGATTACACTTGCAGGTTCTTACTCATGACTCACGTGAATGCCAACATGTCGAGTTAAATATCTACAATTACCCGTGTGGGAAGTGGTCTCAGTACGGTATTCTGTTTTCTCATGCCATACAGGTTAGTTAATTATTATATTACATTTAACTATAGTATATTATATAACATATCGATATTCGAAAATTTATAGACATGCAGAAAATATCACAAGTACCCTATGGATTATTGCATTCATGAGGTGATAATACTCGAGCTAATGTGGACGTATGAGCAACCATGGCATGCTAGGGGTCCCCACATACAAGAACCAACTCATATATTTTTGTTGATACACAAATTTAAACTGAACAAAAAAATTGGCTGACCAAAAATCAGCTGACAGAAGAATACATAATGAACGGGGCGAAGGCGCAATTCCATCCCAAAATAGTTTAGGCAGACCTCCTGATCGTGGGCGTGGTAGAGGCCATGATTGTGGACGCCAAGTAAGTGCAGACGTACATATTGATTGATTTATATAGTAATTTAGTTGCTCAATCGGATATTATGATTAAATTTATTGTATTTCTTATTTGATTTATTATTTATTAAGAATTTATATAAATGATATCATGTTAGAATTAAAAAAGTTTAAAAATATCAATACAACAAGTGCAATTCATTAAGAAAAGACCAATGCAACAAGTGCAAATCAATCTGTACATTTCAAACTAAATGTTTTTACAAAATTTCCCACGAATAAAACATATTACAATTAAAAGTTTTGAGATATTTATGCTCATCGGTAAACCACAAGTAAATTGGTCATCGGATCAATAAGTGCGTTATTTACCTCCGTAAATATTTTAACACGAAAATAGCAACTCTTCCACCATGCAATCTGATCCTTAACTTGACGATGAGTTGGGGGTCAATGGAGAAGGAGTCATACGCTCTACTCCAACATCGGTACATGAATACAGGCTTATAACCAATAAGAGATATTTCACATTTGTCATAATCCTCATCCCACATACCACCTTCTATTGTGAGATCTACTACTACTTTTAATATGGGATACCACTATTGGCTATTTGTGTCATAGCTAGTCCAGCTCATTGTCTGTTAAAAAATATAATTTAGATAAAATAATATAATGCATATAATATATTAAAATTATCTCAAAAAATAAGAAGAGAACTGGTAGCCCAAAAAATGATATTACTCTCGTTGACACTTCAAATTATATCTAGTTTGGATGCGTGATAAATTAGAAAAGAGGAAACCCTCATGTTTGCTAGACGTGATGAAAACCATGGGATTCCCAGAAAAATGGATAAGCTGGATCATGGAGTGCATCTCAACTCCTTCTATTTCCATATTGGTGCATGGAAGCCCTACTGAAGAATTTCGTCCTCAGAAGGGCCTTAGACAAGGAGACCCTCTGTCACCACACCTATTTCTAATAGTGGCAGAAGCACTGCAATGGATACTGAGCAAAGCATATAACCTACATCTATACCGTGGCTACAGCATGGGTGAATTCCCTGTTTTACAACTCCAATATGCAGATGACATGCTAATTTTTGGCAATGGGACAATGCAGGATATGAAGGTCATCAGATACTCATTGAAAAACTTGAACTACTTACTGGTTTAAAGATTAACTATGCTAAGAGCCGTCTGTTTGGAATCAACATTCCCGAACAAGATTCCTTTCACCTACCTAGGTTTACCTAATGGTGAGAACACAAACAGGTGTAAGCCATGGAAACCAATGATTGACAAAATCCAGAAAAAATTGGTGAGTTGGGAGAATAACTATCTATCATTTGGAGGCAGAATCATTCTGGTCAGAGGGGTGCTTACAAGATTGACAATTTACTTCTTCTTCATCTATAAAGCTCCAAAAATTGTTATAAAAACAGTTCAAAAAGCATTGACTCGTTTTCTATGGAGAGGTAACCAACAACAAGGCTCAAAGATTCATTGGATATCCTTGTCTGATGTGTGCAGAGACATAAACCTAGGTGGTTTGGGTATCAAAAATCTGACCTCATTCAATGATGCCCTAATTGCGAAATGGGGATGTAAATTACTATAATATGATAATGCTAGTCTATGGAATGTGCTATTGGAAAGTAAGTATGGTGATTTCTACATAGCTCTGCTTTTTGGAGGAAACTTCCTGAGGCTAGCTACATATTCTACATGGTGGAGAACATTCTGAACTTAGTCAGGCTAAGTGAATGGTTCTGAAAATATTTAAGCAGGAAGTTGGGAAACGGTTTTGATACTTATTTCTGGGAGGACCTATGGAATGGAACCTATCGGCTATGCAATGCATTTCCTATGCTCTATTATGTAGCTGGGGATAAGCACATTCATATTGCTCAGAAGCAAAATCAGATAACTGATGCAACTACATACCCAGTCAACTGGTTATGGAACTGGAGCAGACCACTTAGTATCCAGCAACAGAGCATCCTAAATGAGCTATGTGATCAAATTTCGGAATGTAGATTAATAGAATAGGAAAATGATCGCTGGACATGGAAGGTAGTAACTGATGGACTCTATACATCCAAATCTGCATACATTGAAATTGAAAGACTCTTGCCTCATACCTCGAGCTCGCCTACACATCTGGCACACCTATGGTCTGTCATTGCGCCATTGAAAGAAACTGACTTCGTATGGCGAATGCACCAGAATTGGGTTCCTACATTAGACAATCTGATTGTGAGAGGAGTTAACGTGGGCGATGATCTACAATGTAAACTATTTGAGGCGACAATTGAAATGGTCGAACATCTGTTCTTCCAATGTGAATTTGTGAAAAAGCTATGAGAAGAAACTTATCTTTGGATATGTGAGAAATCGGTAAGCTTTACGAGCGATCCTTGGCAATGTTTTGAGAAACATATGCAATTGATTCAAAGAAGAAAGGATGCAGAATTCTGGACTTAGACCTGCACCATATGGGAAATTTGGTATATCTGGAACCAAGCTTCATTTGAGCAGAAATTGACGAGTAAAATCGAAGCCTTGCTTCGGATCAAGTACAGATTGTGGGAAAGAGGAAGAATTAATGGTCTGTTCAATGGCTACACTTTCACTGATTGGGAACGAGAGGCGATGAGTATTCATCTGATACACTTCACAAATTGAAGCGGTGAAGGCAAGGTTGCCGGTGATGATGCAGCGTTTTTGGGAACAAGAGGCTGTATCTTTGATTCTGTTAATACTACTTTTGTAAATATGTTTTAAGTTTTTTAATACAAATTAAAATTGATTTGCTAAAAAAAAGTGGAAATCCATGTTAAATAGGCGGGATCCTGTCGGAAGTCCTGTTGCTTTTGGCATGATGCAACAACACTAGTGATTCATATTTGATGGAACGCGCTTCACGTGCTCGATTTTTGGAGCGCCCATATTACTGTTCATCTTCCTCGCTGTAGTGACAGCAAAGATGGTCGCCATTACTAAGCAGGGACTTTGGCCGGAGCTAGCACCACCCCTTAACCACCCTGTCTCCATTAGTCCAATTCCAACCAGATACCGATTGTCGGAAGTCGAAGGATGCCAATTCACACGGACGAACCAGAGAAGTCCGTGGCTACCAATGCCGGAAATAACCAGCCGGAGCCCAACATCCAAAATCAGAAATCGGTCAATCCACCAACGCACCCACCACGACTGCCTATTGGCGACCCAAAGGCAACTCTCGTGCCGACCGTACATGGGGTGCAACCGGTCAGACAAAAGCACGCTGCAAACCAGCAAGCAGGACCTAAAACCCCTCAATTTCAGACAAACCAAGGAGTTTGGAAGAATACAAGGTCCTATCATTTTACGAATTTTCCTAACCTATGGGCAAAGTAGGATATGTTGTCGATTTTCTCTGCATACGGTCCTTTCCTAGATTTACATTTGCCCAAAATCCTGATAGGTTCGAATGTCGCTATGGATTTTTTGAGATATCACAGAAGCCTTGACCCACATGTGTTGCTATTGAAATATGGATAGGAACATCGAAATTGAAGGTTCATCCCGCCAAAGAACAGGATGGTAAGACTCAAAAACCAGTCACAACCCCTGTTGCACTACCTTCATTATCATAACTAAATGTAGATAAGGTGCAATATAAGTCTGATTCTAGTGCTGATGATTAGCTTCTTACATGTTTGGTTGGTACAGCAAGCCCTGTTATAGACGTAGCTTCACTGAATGAGATGTTGAATACTGATGGATATACAGGTTGCAAAGTAACTCGAACGGAAGGGGGGAGGTGCTTATTAAAGCACCAAACTCTGAACTGCAACTCAAATTACTTCAAGACAAGTAAATGTTAGAGAAGCTTTGCCTCTACGCAGTTAGACCTTGGAAGCTTCTTCAAGGAAAACCGGACAAAACCACTTGGATTAAGGTAAGAGGAATTCCAGTACACTTCTGGGAAGAGAAATTGTTTACAATCCTGGCAGAAAAAATAGGTAAAGTCATTTAGATCGATGCAAAAACCATGGATAGAACTGAAATGAGTTATGGCAGAATCCAGGTGCTAACAAACAGAAGTACTTGGATCCACAAATGCATCCTTGTGGAAATGGAAGAAAGCTGTTTCTCAATCTCGGTTACAGAAGAGAAGACTGAGGTCCATCCCTGGCACACTAAATTAATAGCTTGTAAAAACACAACCTCGAGACCAGTCTTGGATCAGGAGGCGTGGCCAACTCTTCCACAGCAAATACGTGATGTTACTACCCAAGATAGATAGTTTTTGGAAGTGAATGGTAAAGGGACAGTCACAGTGGATGCAACAAACCATGTCAGTTCATATGGGACGACGAACAATGAAGTACCTATGGACATAAACCCAGCAGGGAACCCTGATATTATGACCTCTACTGCTGACATCAGAACATTAGATGCTGTTACAAATGACAGACCAAAATTTTCTGCTGAAATCCAACAGCAGGAATTAATCGGAACTGTTGATCCTTCAGCTGCTACTACCGATGAATTTTCTCTTGCTGATCCTTCAGCCCCATCTGCTGAATTTTCTCTTGTTGACCCACCAGCCCCATCTGCTGAACAGTTAGGAGGGCAGTGCAGAACAACCACAGTCGTAACTGTTGCTGTAACTCCTCTCAAGCCGCAAGAACAGGATGGTCGAGCGGTTAGGCAGTTAAACAGATCCATTTGGCAAGCTCTATACACGGGACTAATAGACTCATTCAATGAGTTGAATCAAAATAGGAATGAAAAACCTCCTTGGGACACAGCAGCAAGTGAGATACTCGAGTCAATGGAGAAGTGAAAGAAATCAGAAATGATGACACCTCCCATCACTCCCTCCCTGGAAGTAAAGAAGCTGAATGTCTCATTTACTGATGAGCAGCATACCCCGGACTGCAAATCAACACCGAGAAAGAGTTAGTCTGACCAGGTCGAGGAGGAGGAGTCTACACAGCTGAATAATCACCAGGAACTAAGGGCCAATCAGGACAAGGAGGAGGAGGTTACACAGGACCATGAGCTGAATGAACACCATGAACTAGGGGACTAGGAGGCCCCTAAAAAGATAGCCAGTCCGAGGCACAGTAAGCGTGGCCGCAGTCACGGGAAGAAACACTAACCTTCTGTTTCGTTTTTTTATAAATAATACTTTCTCATTTATACTTTAAAAAATGTACAAATGGCCTATTTACATTTATGCCCATTCCCACAAAAAGAATCGTTACACTGTCATACGCGATCTCTCGTTCTTCAACTCCATCCCCAAATTAGATTGGAGCTAGGGTTTGTATTTTGCGATCTCATGGAGGATGGATCCTTTCCGGCCGGTCCCGTAGGCAGAGATAGGGCTCCCAACTCCAGTCCTCGTATGTATACACCGAGTTGAGGAGCAGTTTTTGTCGAAAGATGAGTCATAGCTGGATTTTCACCCTATCCAATGTCTCAGTTTCGTTCCATCCAGATTGCCGAAATATGATCTTGTTTATGCTCTTCCACAATTGCCATTGTGCAACCTGCCAGACCGCCTTCCAGCTATTCAAGGACCATGGAGATGTGTGGAGCTGCATATGTGCTTGGAGGCTGTCATTTTCATCTGAGCTCCCTCTCAACTGCAAGTTTAAGATAGATCCGCCCAACCAAGTGAGTATTCGTTGCATGTATTACTTAGAAACGGCGCACTCTTGAAAAAGATGTAACTCGGTCTCATCCTATTCTTCGCAGAGAACACAACATGTTGCTGCTAATACCACCCCTCGTCTCTGCAAGTTCATCCTGGTTAGGAATCGACTGTAGAGCAGTCTCCATACGAAGAAGCATATTTTTGAGGGTATTAATCGATTCCAAGCTCTTGCTGCTTCATATGTGTTTATATTTTGAGTCCACTATTCTTTCATGAGCGTGCTGTACTCCTGTTTGGTAGAGTAAGCTTGCTCAGCCGTTGTAATCCAGCTCCACTGGTCTGGTTCCTGGGTTGGGCTAGGTACTTGTTCCAATTACACCAACAGGGTAGCAAATTGTAGGAACTCTGCTTCATGACATGGCCTCATCCATGTCCATTTCCAATTCCATTGGTCTGTGTACTGACCTTTATTCGCAACTGTGATATTCTGATCACTTGCTGCCATATATAGATCAGGGAACCTGTCCTTGAAGCATGTCTCACCAAGCCAAGTGTCTGCCCAAAATAGTGTGTTATCCCCCCTTGCCAATTAGCCTCGTGAAGTGCTCCTTAAACCAGGTCTTTGTAGTAATATGATTTGTTAAGTCCTTCCACCAAATAGAGGCATTTCTGCAAGGGTTCATATTAGGGTCCAGCATGTGTCCAGTAACTTGCTCGCTTCCATACAAACTGTCCAAGACCTTTGTCCATAGATATGAGTCATCCAACTTCAGCATTCGAAAGCCCCATTTAGCTAATAGAGCCATGTTGAAAGACTTCAAATTTTTTATTCCCAACCCTCCTTTATCCATTGGATAACAAATATCCCTCCAGCTCATCCAATATATCTTCCTCTGTCCCTCCATAGTTCCTCCCCATAAGAACCTCCTGAGTAGTCCTGTAATTTTCTTCAGAATTGTACCCGGAGCCTTATAGATGGAGAAGTAGAAAAGCGGTATACTAGTCAACACAGATTTTAGTAGGACCAGTCTGCCTCCATATGAGATATATTTGATTTCCCAACCAGATAATCTTTCTCTATCATGCTTACCACAGGCTGCCAAGTTCCCAATCTTCGGGGATTAGCCCCTACCGAAATCCCTAAATATTTAAAAGAGATTACATCGGCTCTACATTCCAGAATTCAGGCCTGTCGCATCTCTTCTGAGTGCCTTAAGTTTCTAGAATACAATTTACTCTTGCCATAGTTAAATTTCAATCCTGCATTGCCTCAAAGATTTTTAGGACCCTTTTAATGGTTAAGGTGTCCTGCACAGAGCCATCTCCAAAAATAATTGTATCGTCAGCGTATTGCTGATGAGTAATTCGAATTCCTCTCCTTCCAATTTCATAGCCCTTCAATTCTCCGCCCCTCATTGCCCGAGTTAGCATCACGTTGAGTCCTTCAGCTGCTATCGCAAAGTGTAGAGGTGAGAGGGAGCATTCCTGCCTTAATCCTCTTTTTATTTGAAACTCTCCACATGGGCTCCCATTCACCGTAATAGATAGTTGGGCTATTGTGACGCAGCTACTGATCCATCTCATCCACTGCAGATGAAGTCCCATATCTTGCATAATGTCGAAAAGGTATCTCCAATCCACGCTGTCAAAAGCTTTTTCAAAATCCACTTTGAATAGCACACACTTCTTCTTAGTTGTTTTAGCCTCATGCAGAACCTCATTTGCTAGCAGCACACTATCCAGGATGTATCTTTGGGGGACAAAGTCGCTCTGATTAGAGGAAATAAGTCCTGGTAGAACTCTTTTCAGTCTGGTAGCTAGCACTTTCAATAGGATTGTATAGAGGCTATTGACCATGGAAATGGGTCGAAAATCTGTGATGCTCTTGGGATTGGATGTTTAGCATTCAATCCTTTCACCAGTCTTGAGTGTTCCCGAAATTCAGCAAAGAATTGTAGTATAGGTTCTTTGAGAAGGGACCAGAACCGTTTAATGAACTTAAAATTAAAACCGTCAGGTCTTGGACTCTTTTCACTGCCACAGGACATTACTGCCTTAAGTACTTCTTCTTCGGTGAAAGGTGTAATCATAAGTTCACTGTCTGCACCACTTAAAGTACGCCCCAGCTCCCACCGTGCACGTGGTCTTTTTGTGTTGCCAGTAGAATAGTGTCTTTTAAAGCTGTCGTGTACATACTACTTGACTTCTCCCACGTCAGTCGTCCAAGTTCCTTGCATCATCATACCTTTGATCGAATTTCTACACCTATTTTTCTTGAGAGTGGCATGAAAATAGCTGTTGTTTGCGCCTCCCTCTGCGAGCCATCTGCTTCTAATTTCTGGAATAGTAGGCTGGATTGCATCTTACTCAGTTTTAGTAAATCCACAGTCATCTGCTTCCTTTCCTGTGCTTCTATTGCAGTCAGTGATCTGCTTTCCATGAGCATATCAGATTGTCTGATAAGCGCTTCCAGCCTTTTTATTTTCGTAGGAAGTCTGCCAAAGGTTGCATTGTTCCACTCTTTCAGCTTCTCGCGTAGCTTCTTCAGGCATTGCTGGTAAATAAAACCATCAGTGCCTGTTTCATAAGTTTGAAGCCAGCTATCTTGCACGAAGTCTTCAAATTCCTGATGTTGAAACCATGCGTCAATTACTCTGAATGGTTTAGGGCCCCAGTTTCGAGTGTCATCCTGATGAGCACAATATGAAATGCACCTATATGCAAGTATACATAGTCATGCAAGTAGTAAATCCTTGGTGAACAAG